>PVJH01024868.1:0-32449 GCA_004026705.1 Nesogale talazaci | reverse complement strand
GTGTCACTCTGGGTAGACTAAAGGAGCAAATTTATACACACGCATATGGATATAAGGAAGAGGTTTATACATAAGAAAAATAGGACATTAAGAAAGCATCCCAACCCACTCCAGTTCAAAGTCATAAGTCCAATATTAACCCATATGCCCCATATCAGTCTATAATGTCTCCTTCTGACTCACAAAGTCACAGGCAGAGTCCCGGCGCTGGCAGGGGTCTCCCCATGACTCCTCATTTCCAGGTCTCAGGGTCCCTCAACAGCATCCAGTGGTGGTAGAAGCAACTCATCGCTGGCAGGGGCTCCATGTTGCCTCTCCAGCTTCAGAGGTCTGGTTCCATCAGGGCAAGGCCGTGTGGCTTCTCCTCTGGCTCAGACACTGCCATCTTGTCTTGTCCGTAATTCCTTGTCTCTGAAACTAACTCCTAACAACTGGGGAAGATAGCTTCTCATCTTCATGAGGGAAATATCGTGAGATTTCCCAGAAATATCAAGAGAAAGCCATGCCCACACAGAGGCCTCAATAGCTACTCAATGGCTATCTCCAGATTAATAGGCTAGAATCCACCCCTACATTTCAATCATAAAATTGACATAAGCAGATGACTGCCACACTCATCTATGGTGGAACAGAATCTCAGATATTATTGTGCTATATGTAGCTTTCCTCTTTATTTTGTTCTTATTTTAAGCATTTTTCTCTGTTATCATCACTATCATGCAAATTATGTTCTTCTTAAGAAATTTAGAAATAAATATTAAATTTGTGACCCAAAACACAACTTTAAATAGTACTTCCCAACAAAATGTCAAAGATATGAGCTGGCTGATTCATTATAAAATTGTCTTTCCTTTCTTTCCCTTATATGTAGCAGTCAATATTCTTAATCTAAAAGCATGCTTCTTTGAGTTCATCTTAGTCCTTTATAGCATATAATGTCTTTACAATGCATCTCCTATCATTACCCAGACAGTAGGCTTTTTTGGTTCTAAGAATTACAGTTGTGTATTAGTCCAGGTAAACTAGAGAAACAAATACATAGACTCACATATAGATATAAAGGTACAATTTATATACAAAAGGAATAGAATATTAAGAAAGCATCCCAACCCAGTCCAGTTTAGTCATAAGTCCGATATTAGCTCATATGCCTGATACCAGTCTATAAAATCTCCTTCCAACTCATGAAGTCACAGGTCAGTGGGTCCTGGTGCTGGTGAAGTTCTCCCCATGGCTCCTCATTTCCAGGGCTCAGGGTCCATCAACAGCATCCAGTGGTGGTAGAAGCAACTCAACGCTGGCAGGGGTCTACACATGGCCTCTCCAGCTTCAGAGGTCTGGCTCCATCAGAGCAAAGTCATGTGGCTTCTCCTCTGACTCCTATAGCTGCTTGGACACTGCCATCTTGTTTTGTCCATAGTTCGTTATCGCTCAGACTAACTCCCAAGGAGATAGCTTCTCATTTCCATGAGGGATAAATCACAAAATTTCCCAGAGACCTCAGGAGAAAGCCATGCCCACATGGAGGCCTCATTAGCTACTCAATGGCTATCTCCAGATTAACAGGCCAGACTCCAACCCTACATCTCAATCATGAAATTAACATAAGCACATGACCGCCACAAGTTGTCACTAAATAGTGCTCTCTTCAACCTCAAGTCTGATTTACATTTTTGTGTGGTGATGAAGAGAAAATGGTACCATAAATAAAACAGAAATTGGAATCAAGAGTAGTTTGTAGAAGGACTGGAAACTAGGAGCCAAAAGAGAATCATTTTTACTTGGTTTGATAATTCATTAACTATCACTTTCTCTACCATCAAAATAAGAGAAAAAAATAACTCAATCTTATTCCCTATACTTTTTCTAGGAAGAGGATAATTAAATATGAGAACCAGAAAATTAAAGATGGAAAACTTTTGGTGGATTGACTTTGAGTCACCTCTTTTTTAAAAAAAATTCCTTACTTGCCTTTAAAAATATTTTTATTAAAATATTTTTATTATCATTTTATTGGGAATTCTTACAACTCTCATTACAATCCATACATCAGTGATATCATGCATATTTGTACATATGTTGCTATCACTCATCTCTAGACATTTACTTTCAATTGAGCCCTTGGTATCAGCTCCTCTTTTTTCTTCTCTCCACCCTCATGATAATAAATTATTGCTATTTTCATATCTCACACCGACCACTGTCTCCTTTCCCCATGGTTTCTGTTGCTATTTCCCCTGGGGGTGTGAGTGTGATTATGTGTTAATCATTGCCATCAGTTCTCCTTTCCTCCCCTCTCCACCTCCTCCCTTTTCCCTACCCTTCCAATATCCCTATTCCCATTCCTGTTCCAGGATTCCATGTGTCAAAATCTCTTATCTCTTACCTCTACCATTGTGCATGCTCTGATCTAGTCCACAGTGAGAGGCAGCACTGGGGTCATGATATTGGTGGGTGAGGAAGCTCAAGGAACCAGAGAAATATTGTGTGTTTCATCAGTTCTTTACTGCACACCTTGGTTGACTCATCCCTACCCTGTGACCCTTCTGTGGGGGTTGTTGTCTACAGATGGACTTGGGGCTTATCCTGCGGGCCCCCTTGTTCTCAACAATATATTTTTGTTTGTTTGTTATGGATCTTCCAGTCTGATGACACTCCATGATCACACTGATTGGTGTGCTTCTTCCATGTGGGCTTGTTACTTCTCTGCTGGATAGCTGCTTGTTTTACTCCAAGCCTTTAAGACCCCACATGCTATATCATGTAATAGCTGGGCACCATCTTTAGAAATAGCCTCCTCTTTAGAAAACTGCCATAAGACCTGCTATGTCCCAGGTACTCAGGACTGAGTATAAACCCAGTTTGTTACCACATGTCTTACTCAAGAGGAGTAGAAATGTGCTCCCTCTGATTGTCAGTGGCTGCGTTTCCCGGTGCAGATGACTAGGTCTTTATTCCAAGACTCTGAGTGGGTTCAAACCTTAACCTTTTCTTAGCAGCTGATTCTTGCCAAAAGAGAGTAGCATCAGGGTTAGACCATACAAGTTGATGGTACAGCACATATTATATGAGGAAGACAAGTAAAAGTTATAGTAGAGGCATAAATAAAGTGACTTTGGCGCTCAGGGAGAATGACCAGATACTTGAAGCCAGACAATGCACCTAATGAGCTGTCCTCGTGACATGAATGTTTAAAGATAAGTATGGACTTTGTCATGCCTGGAAGAGAGAACCAGAGAGGAGTTACAGGTAGAGGGGTCAATATTTGGCAAGACTTGGAGTCTTGAATGGAGCATATGCTATCTGGGTGAGCAATAAGTAGATGGTTATGCAGAATAAAATCATGATCCAGGCATGAAAAATGTGGAAATGTATAAGACAATAATTTTTTTCTAGAAAATATACATATAAATCATATAAATACACATATGAGTCATATAAAATGCTGCTCCATAACTTGACTAGCAATTGGTCCAACTGTAGTGTTTTATGCATTGCTGTGATGCTGGAAGCTATGTCACTGGTATTGCAAATACCAGGAGGATCACCGAAAGGGATCAGATTTTATTAGAGCTTCCAGACTAAGAAGAAATAGCCTGATCACTTTTGAAGAATTTGCTGCTGAAATCGTGGATAGCATTGAAAGATTGTCAGATACTCGCTGACCCAAGTCATGGTATACCCATTGCTTCATATGCCTATGAATGTTGGAAACCGAAGAAGGAAAACTGAAGAATATTGACAGTCCCCCAGACTGGCAAAAGAACAAACAAGTCAGTCTTGAAAGTACCATTGGAAAACTTAGAGGGAAAGATGGCCTATTTCTACTTCTCATGTACTTTGGATATGTTACCCGGAGACATCAGTCCCTGAAGAAGGAAATTTTGCATGGTAAAGGAGAGGGGCAGTGAAAAAGTGGAAAACCTAGCCAAGCTGGATAGACACAGTGGCTGCAATGATGTGCTGAAGGGTAGGAACAATTGGGGCAGAAATAAAGACTGTTTTGTGCCTTCATACATCGGATCACTCTTGGAATTGACTCAAAGGCACCAGGAACTTTTCTCAGCACTTGATTTATTTAGAAATCTTTCATCATCATCATCATCATCATCATCATCACCATCATCCCACTTTCCAGGTGATAAAACAGAGATAGAAAGAGACCAACTACAGAGGAGTCAGAATTTGAACTCCGGTGGTCTGGTTCTAGACCTTTCTTGTTAGGAACTGTATTCCACTGGTCTGTAACCATTTGAAGTCTAGAGGCAACTCATTCTTATGTGACATCTTGCTAATTAATCATCCTTGGTTGATCAATAGGGGTAGTTGAATGATATTGCCATTGCATTTGGCCCATCAGTTTGTTATTATACACATTTCACCTTCTCTTCTAACACCTGCTCTATTATCATTAAGTTGATAGCCATTCTTGGCAAGCCTGTAGGCTGGAGAAGAAGTGCTTCAGGGATTCCAAGGCTATATTCGTCTATAGAAGCAGGCTGCTACTTTGTCTTGAGTAACAGCTAAACAGTCATTCTTGGTTGGCTTCCAGGCCCTTAACCAACGCACTCTGAGGGATCTTTGAGAAGGAGATAGGATAGTGTTATCACCTATATTTTGTCTAGAAGATATTTGAGAAGTTGGATAGATGACTTTCCTAAGAGAAACAAATTACTTCAATACAGAACTGGCCATAAAAGAAACTCCCATGTTCTGTATGCAAGGACAAGTAAAAATACTGCTACTAGAGTTGTTTCAGATTTTACAAGCACAAATGTATGCCAAACAAAATATCTTTAAAGATGCCTCTTCTTTCAGTGGATGGCTGTAGACAAGCTCTCCTAAGAACATATTTGTCTTTGTCTCATTAGGACACTTCAGAGACAAGTGAATAATAAAATGGATGTTTCTGAAGTGATCTGCTAGGTTAATTACATTCAAATCAGAAAGGTCGACTAAGAAGAATGATCATAGGATTTACTAGGAAAATTGTTTTAAGAAAATGTAAAGCTTCATTGGTGAGAAGAAAGCTAGAAAAATTGTATAGAAGAATATTTTCCCCATTATAGCCATGCTCACTCTGTGAGGCAAGCAAGGGTGGTCCTATACGAATTTCACTGGGTAAAGTTCAAAGAGCAAAATGCTGGAAACAGCCCAAATGCCCATCAGTAGAATAAAGAAATTCTGGTACGTACAAAAAGTAGGATGCTATGCATACCTAAAAAATACAGCGATGAAACTGCAAAACACCTTATGACTTTGAAGGGTTTGGACACTGTTATGCTAAGTGAAGTTAGTCACAAAAGGACAAATATTGGCTGAGTCCACTACTGTAAGGATAAACACCACAACAAAGGCAGACCCATGTTCTCAGAACTGTAGTTGTCTAATCTGGTCTCGTGAGCAACAAGGCAGCAAGCCTGTCTAGTGTCCATGAACCATATATCACTGTTTCTTAGTGCATCTCAAAAACCACTTTGAGAAAGGGTTCCTCTCCTCAGCTGGGTCAGTTTCTCACAATGTGTGGGGAGAAGGAGAAGACAAAGTAGCCCTTGCCCTATGACATGGTTCACTCCAAGCCAACATACATTCCTACAAAAGTGATTAATGGACCTCATTGGAAGTTCAAGTCAAGAGGTGGCAGGCAGGGAACATTTGCCCCCGAGATGATTGCACTTCTGTTGGTGGGTAAATGGGGTGAGGCTGCTTGCCATTGGAAAAACCACTTCATTAGTCATGTTGACCTCTAGGACAAAATAGACCCAATACCAAGTTCTTAATTGGAGACTTTTGACTTAGTTTCTATCCAGACCTTGGTGACGTACACCATGTGCAACTGGGACTTGAGACTTGACTCTTTCAGGGTGCATGATATCTTTCATAGACCATGCCAGAAGTATCGGGTGTGGTAACCACATTAAGCTAATTGGACCTTACTTTAAACTCACCTGTAGCACCTATAACAGAGATACTCCTTTGGATTTAAAACATAAATGCTTTAGTGTGGGAAGAAGCAGATTACTGCTATCACAGGGTTATGGGATTGGTGGTTGTTGAACTTTAGTTCAGATGTCTTCTTTTGAGAATGCCCAATGCATGATGGTCTAAGATGACCATATATGTAGTTTTACTGTCTTAATGCTGTCTTTGCTTTTTTTTTTTCTCACACGAGTTAGTCTAGCAGACAGACTTTTGCTTTTGTGAATGAGTGTTAACGAAAAAGTTGCCTTATCCCCAATCCTCACTATTTGTGTAAATAGTGTTGAGCAAGCCATGCAAGCTTTTCATCTGTTACTATCAATAGAATTACTGATGTCTCATGGGAATGATTTAACATATTCTCTAAATAAAATGATAATGATGTCTCTAAAATAAATCAGGGCCATATATAAATCATAGATACATGTATGGACTTTGGGCTCACACTTAATTGTAGTCCTAATCTAAGACCACGTAGTTCTTATGGAATAACAGCTAATTAGTCCACACAGCAACAGAGAAAACTCAGTTCTACTCACTTCTGTGGGACAAGTAATATACTGAAAGTTCTTCAACACACAAGGGCTGCTGGTTCCCAGGTCAAGGAACCTGAAAGCTGAGTTTTCCCTCAGGGCAATGCAAACAGGAAACAGCAGGGTGGGTCACCAACAGTCAGCAAGCGACTCAAGAGAAGGACTGGAGGGGATGTCAAGCTCAAGCAATGCAAGAGGATCCACCAGCCTCAAGCTCAAGAGGTGTACACTCCAGCAGCAGATGAAGCAGGTCTTAAAGGAATGTCTCGCTTTCGCAACATGATTCCCGGGTTGACTGCCCCACAGGTAGTGTAGCTCACAAGTTGAGGCCAAGAACTAGTTAGCGTGGTCTCACACTTTAGGTCACCAAAGAGCAGGGGCGCTTGGGGTGAGCTCTGCAGAGCTATTTATCTCTTTGCCCTGTAACCAAAATGTGGCTTGATTAACCTCAAGTGTTCCCATTGGCCGGTTTGGCACAATAAACCTACCTCTCACACCATCTATCAGAGAGAATAGTGTCTGGGGCCTTCAAGGCTTGTCTTAAACAAATAGCCATAAGTGAGGCATCAAATAAGTCCACACATAAGAAGCTTATGAGCCTTTGTGATCCAAAGATTATAAACAATAACATCCACGTCCAGAGGAGATAACAGTATCTGAACTTAAATTCTGAGCACTCAGTTTGCAGAAAGCTACAGAGGATGACTCAGTTTGCGGATGAGTGTGGAGCTACACAATTCATTGGCAAGTCTCTCTTGTGGACTGCCTTCAGTGAATTCTCTCTTACGATCGTACAGGGATGTGAATTGTCCTGATATCGGAGAGCAAGGTAAAATCAATTCTGGTGGATGAGGCTGCTTAAAATGTCACATCTTACTCTCCCCCATTTTTGACTCATTTGAAAAATGTTCCAGTTTTGAATCATTTTTACTTTGTTTTGATGGAGGTTTTTCTCTGCTTTACATTTCCGTTGTTGTTGGACACTTTTGTTCTTCCTTGTTTTGGTCTTTTATATCTTTCTGTATATGAAACACAGGCTAATGGGTCCATAAAAAGCTGACAGGAGAGGCGGTGGGGGTGGAGGGGGTGGGGTGGAGGGTGAGGGCACTAACAATACTAGCTACAAGAAAGCATAAAATGATCTAAAATTGATTGTGGTGATGATAGTACAAATCTTGGCACAATGAGTCATGCTTTGGCTTGCTGATCTCTAGGCCAGGAACTTGAAACCACCAGCTGCTCCAATGGGAGAGAATGAAGGCTCTTATTCGCATAAGCAGTCTCTGTCTTGGAAAGCCACAGGGACCGTTCCACCTCGTCCAAAGGTCGCTGTGAGTCTGACTCAACTCAATGGCAGTGAGTATTACATTATATGACATGCAAATGATTTGCCAATTAAACCAAAGTATTTTTTTCTGGAAACCTTACCCCATCTATCTCCCAGCTTTGATCACTCTTCTTCAGATTCCCCTTTTCTCCTGAAACTCCAAGAATATTTCAAAGGGACAAGATGGGTCTCTGAAGGAAACCTGCCCCGCCATGTTGATGTGCTGTACAAATGAAGAATGTGTAATTTGTTGAGGGATGGTGAGAGTGATAGAACTATTGCTGTCAGTAGTGTATAAACCTCAGTTAGGTGTGGGTCAAGAAAGAATAGTTTTCTCTTTGATATTTTTGCTTAATAAAGTTGTCTGTGATTTTGGAGCAGTAATTTTTGACTCATTCCCATACTATCCCAAATGACGGCTGTTGTACATTCTGTCACAGGGAGTGGGTGATGGGATCTATTTGGTCATCCCTGTTTGAAAAGGGTCTCTAATGGGAGTCTCAACAGTAGTGCCTGCTGAGAACAGTTTCAGCGATGGGGGAGTGTTGTGTCAAGGAGGAAAGTGCCACCTCTCCTGTCAAGGGAACAATTCTGCCCTCAGCATCTACATTACCTAGTCTGGCCCAAATAGCCACCACTTATTTTGTATTCAACTCCCCTCTATAGTTTGTTATGGGCTCTGTATTGTCAAAGTGCTTGAGGCCAATCTTCCTTTTCTTTCTTGTAAAAGACAGGAGTCTTGGGTGCTATTACCAGTTTTGCCATGGTTCTGTGCCCAGAGAGAAGACATTTGCCCTATCTGTAATTCAAGAGTTATTTGTTCAAAAGCATTAGCAAATCTTGAAGGATGGGTGAGAGATGTTTTGCTGGGGAGTTTGGTTTCTTTCTGTTTCCCACTTTGGATCTGTTAACTATTTTGTAGATTAAATCTTATTTTGAGAAAACCTTGGAAAGTAGGATCAATATTTGCTCCTGGTCACTGCTATTCCTGATGAACACAATTCACTGTTTCCCCCCCTATAATTTCTTGAAAGCAGCACTTCCCAAACTGTGCTTTGAGGAACACTTTTCTACAGTTAATTAGTGCTATGTAAGAATAGACAAACCCATTAAATGATGCATAATCTTCTATCTTCCTGTTTAGTCATATAATAGCTTAATAGAGAATATAAGAATTTTACTAGTAGATATCTGGTCGACTTGGTGGTGTCTAGTGATTTTCAAATTTGTCAACTACAAAAGCCCTTTTGATACAATTGTTCAATAGTTATGAATTTATACTTTTTTGTCTTTGTAGAATAATATTTTTAAAAACACACATTTTGGCCAATTGAAAAATAAGCCAATAGCTTCTAGTTGCCCTTAGGAATATTCTTTCTGAGATTTCTATTCCACTAAAATTTCAGAGAGCAGATGCATACTTGGTAAACATACATATTTAGAAATGCATGCATGCTTTTAAAAGTGGATATCGCACAACAATAGCAATAACAACAGCAACAACAGAAGATGCTACTGAGTCCCAGGAAACACTCGATTTGCTGTGTGTCACAGAGGCCTGCCTGCCAGTGCCATTTGGAGACTGGGAGCGAGGCAGGTGAGGCTGATTTCTATACCTCCAGAGCTTGGGTTTCGCCTTTGTAGTCTCTGTGCAAACTGGCCTCATCATTATCTTCATCTTCACTCAATTTACTGTCTGCAGACTTTGGAACTTGGATGTGTTCCTCTGCCCTTCTTTTTATTTTTCCATAACTGCATCCTTTCTCTAAATTTGAACTTTTGTTGATTCATGTAATCATCCACTGAAATTTTATTCACTGCTTATCAAGTGGCACAGAGCCCCTGGGTGGTTAACGTGCTCAGCTATTAATGAAAATGTTGGAGGTTCTAGTCTCCACAGCGGCATCTCAGGGGAAGACTTGGATAACTACTTCTGAAATATCAGTTCAGGGTTCCCAAGGATCCTGCTCAGAAGCAAATACCCAGAATTTTCTCCCTGGTGCCTGTGGAATGGCTTAACCTGCTAACCTATAGGCTCACAGACTTTAACCACGTGTATCACACAGGGACTTTGAGGTCGGTAGAACCACTTCCCCAAATTCCATCCTAACCCCAGCTCCACAAACCTGAGCAGTCTTCACATTTCAGTCACTCACCCAAATACTTACAATCTTGATTTTTTTCCCCACTGTCTCCCATTCCCTGGCTGGTTGCTATCCATTCGTTGTCTACTTTATGGTCACTGAGCTTTCAGATAAGGAATTTGGTCTTGCTCATCTTTTCCTTAAAACCTTTCCAGTGTTCTCTACTGTCACATGGTTTACCAATTTTTGTGATCTGATCTCTAGTTGTGCTCTCTCTTCTTTTTTTTCTCTTTACCCTCTTCCCTTTCTGAAGTTGCCAAAACAGCATTTCCCGGGACTTCAGGTGTGCAGTTAAATAACAGGAGCTAAAACAGACTGTGTGTACGTGTGAACTCTGTTCTCTGGTTCTACCAATGCGAATATCTGATGATACTTAGCCAGGGGCAGTTTTGACCCCCGTGAGACATGGGATGATGCTTGGAAACATATCTAGTGTTGCTACTGGCATCTTCTGTGGAGAGACTGAGGCTGCTGCTAAGTGACACTGCACTGCACAGGCCAGCCCTGGCAAAAAAAGACTTACTCTTACTCAAGAAAGAAACCTTGATGTTGTATGCAACCAGGCACAATCTATTTCATCGCTCCAATAAGAAGGGGAATAATCATGGCATAACTCACATGTCATCATCAGGATGCTGCGATTCAGCATCGTAAAGGATTTAGAGACACTCCTGCCTTCTGGTAACCAAGAATGTGGGCTCTCGTGCCGATTGCATCAGGCTCCATAGTAGGCACCAGAGAACACGCCTGTGAGTGTTCACTAAATTCAATCGTTTTCCTATGTTCCAGCAAATGGCCAAATCCAGATTATTTTAATTATTAGGATGATAGCTACCTTTCTTATGTCCTTGGCAAACCAAGGAGGATTCCTCCACTGGGATGACTGTTTCACTCTCTTGTTCTTTCTCGTGCCAGTCCTTATTAATCCTTTAGGTTTTCACTTTCTTTGGAAACCTTCTTTATTACTTTTCTATTGACACTTGGGCATGACGCCCCACACCCATCATATGCTACTCTGGCTTCCTGTACTTTCTTTTTCTTAACCCCCATCAGGAAGTATCATTGATCATTTAATTAAAAACTTAGTTTACTAAACTATGCATCTGCTCAAAGGGGTCATGTTCCCCAGCTGTTCTGTATATCACTGGGTTGCAGTGCAAACCCTGGTTTGTGCCCCTTTGTGCAGTGGGCTGCTAACTGAAAGACTGAAGATGGGCATACACTCAGAGGGCCCTCAGGAGAAAGACCAGTTGATATATATATATATATATATATATATATATAAACTATTGAAATTTCTATAAAGTATAATTCTACTCTGACACATAAGTATGTGCCAGGAGTTGGAATCAACTTGATGTCAACCTTTGTTATTGTGGTTGTTTAAGCAAATGCTGGCTGAGTGAATGTAAGATTGTGTGACAGCCACATGCTGGCTTCCATGTGGTTGGTTTTAAGTTGGTTGACCTGGAGATAAGAGAACCTCCACTGCTATCCAGCTCACTCTGCCTTATAGGGACCTATCTGTGGTATCAGAGAATGTAAATCTGTATGAGAACAGAAACCCTCACATCTCTCATATAGAGCAGTTAGCGACTTTGAACCACCAACCTTGTGGTTAGCAGGCTCAATACTTACCTGACAGGACACCAAAGGCTCCCTAGGGAGAAGAGAAGGAAGCTGGAAAATATAAAAACCTGAAGGATCCCACGAGTGGCAGGAGTGAGACTTGAAAATTGTGAAAATAAAATTGGCCTTTCCCCAGAATCTGAATTTCGTGACATGTGCTCGATATGCTTTCCAAGTCTTAGACACAACACGAGTTTCTTCTTAGTTTTCCCAACATTTAGTGAACTGTTTTCTTTCTTTTTTATCCACCAGTATTTTTGATAATTCATTAGATGTTATTAATGCCTAAAATTTGACACATGTACTAAAAATAAGAACTAGTTCTTGCCATCACAAAAGTCAATGTATTCTGTGAGAGAGACGTGAGAATACAAATCTTTAATAAAAGTTGTTAATTTCAAGTCAGGGGTGACCACAAGATTAGCCAGCGGAGATTCTTGAGTGAGGGGGGTGTAACCTGAACTTAACTTTGAAGAATGCAGAGAAGGACGAGTAGCGATACATTGTTAAGGAATAGTATGAACTAGTACACACAGGTATGTGAGACTGGACTAAGTTTGAAGTCTAGAAGGCAGGAACAAGAAGTCTGTTTGTTTATTAGTTGGGATGGCATACAACTGCAAGTGATAGAAAAAATAAGCAAGATTTCATCTTCTCAGTACACAATGTCTGGAAGTTGACGGCTAGTGGTCTTGGTTTAGTTGTTGAAAGATCTTGCTGGCAACCTAGACTTAAATCCTTCACCTCCATCTTTTCCATGTTGACTTTCTATGTTGGCTTTTCCATGTTGGCTTGCTACCTCGTGCTTGCAAGAAGATGACCCCATTCCAGACTTCCTATCCCCATCAAATCAGAAGGAGGGAAGAAGGAAAGAAGCCACTCCTATTTTCTCTTTTCGATCAGAGAAACTGAAGTTATCCCAGAAGCCCTTTTACCTCTCATGGTCCAGAGACATGTCAATGGAGTGCAGGAAGCTGCTGGGGGAGGAAAGCATGGACTGCAAACCATGTGGAAAGGACAATGTTGACCATGATAGTGGAGGTCAGAAAGGAAGGCAGACACCAGATCATGAAGACCCATGTGCTCCATGCAAAAGAGTGAAGAGATTTTCTAGAGGGCTGATTGAAAGGTTTTTATACAAACTGTAAATATGATGTAAATCATAGATACATGATTTTAGCACCAATAGGATAAAAAGACATAGGCATGGAAGCAGAGAAATAGTTCTGAAACTCACCTTGCAGTAGTTCAGTTAACAAATGATAAGGAAGGATCTGACTTAGAAGCTTGTCCATAGAATTGGAGAGAATGTGGCAGGTCTATGAGTCGCCTAGGAGGGTGACTTGCTGTGGCTTCACGAATAATTGCATGTGAGGAAGCAGAGTCTGTGGTGAAGTTCAGGATGGCACCTGGGACTTTGCCAGGAGTCACAAATAAATCCCCATGTGTTTCCCCCCAATTTGAACTTCCATCCTCAGTTTGCAATTTGTGTAAACACATAGGGGATTCTCTTTTGTAACTTAAATGTTTGGTTGCCTTTTGAGTGTGAACAAGCCCTCTCTTTTGACTCCCCTAACAATTGGAGTGGTTAAGGAGATCAACTGTCTTCCTGGGTCTTTATAAAATGTCTCTGAAGTGGAGGCTCACTTGCTTGGAAGCAGCGCATCCTCCATAAATAGAAAATTTGGCAGAAAAGCTGGGTAAGGTCCCATGATTACATAAAAGCGAGTGTTCATTTTACATAAAATGTCAAGTTGGTCTTTAAATAGCAGTCTCAGAAGCACAAGCCATTTTATTATCCATTAAGTCATTTAGCATCCACTATACAATTTTTCAAAGTTATTTTTCCCAGAGGGGTTGCTGATATACAGTATTTTTGAAAAAAGGGTGGTGAGATGAGGGGGGAGACATTGTTGAAAAGAGAGTATCCTGCAAGCAATCTCTTATCGCATTTACTTTATAATTTACGGAAAATGCAGACATCACATGTGAGACAAGAAGTCACAAAGACAATCTTTCGATGCAATTGTAAACTCAGGGATGTGCTTGGTGTCGTTCCATGGGAGTCTTCTGGTCTGCTGCCAAAGTTATTTTTTTAATCTGTGGCAACTATGGTCATGAACTCACTATGTGTCCCTGCCATGAATAGGGCACTGTATAGGTATAAACACAGGACAGAAAGATGATGATGGTCTCCATCCTGTCCAGAGTCTTTGTCTGTTTGGGAAACTGAATTCATACCCTTAAAGTTACTCTGAATCTCTTGGGGAGGGAGGGGGCCTGTAAGATCCATGCTGCTTACCTCTGGCAAGCTTCCTATTGATAATTTTAAAATGCCATCCTGGTAGGCACTCTGAGTAGCATGGCTCTCTGGATCTCTTCAGACTGCCCGCAGAGTGTAGACTGTGCATCCTTAAAGACGTTTCATTTTCTGTGGCAGGGATCACAGAGTAGATCTGATTTGCAAAAGATTTAGGGGCAACCAAAAGTGGCCAGATGCTTTTGAGCAGTCACTGTCTATGAATTCTCACTCAGTTTAGGTTGGCCTCATCCCCTGCTCTAAGCTGTTAGTGAGTGAGTGATAACCTCATCACCACAGCTCTGGGATTCTCAGAACCATGCCTTAGAATGATCAGCCCCACATGAATTTAATTTGGGGTCAGTCATATGCATGTTTAACCCTTTTTCAATGGTACATTCCCTTTGTAAGGAAAAGGGGGGATAGAAGACACATGAAAGAGTGAATAATGCCCAGGAGAGAGAAGTGGAGAAGGAGAAGACAGTTGTAGAGAGAAGTATGACAAGGGACAATAGTCAACTCCTCTTTGTCCTTTCCCACAGCCTCAACATGCATTGCCATGTCCTCTCTGGAAAGATGAAAGAATCCTCTCCCTTCTCACCATCCCAACCACAGGCACTGGTTTCAGACTGTGCTGAATTTTGCTTAAAGCAATAGCCTATCTTCTAACTAGTTTCAGTCTCCTCACTGCAAATACTCTCCATTAATTTTTCACATGACTCTTAGAGTAATTTTTTTAATATAGATTTTACTGGGGGCTCTTACAATATTTAATACTTTGTTTGTATTAAACATATTTGTACACATGTTGCCACATTCATCTACATTATCTACTTGAACCCCTCCAGCATAAACTCCTCTTCCCCTCTTTCCTCTAGTTCTTTATTTTTTTAATTCCAACTCCCCATATTTCCCCTTCCCACTTCTCCTCTCCCATGAACTTCCAATAATTTACAAATTATTATTACCTCTTCATATCTTACACTGTCTAATGTGTCACTTCACTCACAGCCCCCCCCCCCTATGTTGTCCGTACTTCAGAGAGGAGGTCACATGTAGATCTGAGAAATTTGTTCCCCCTTTCTACTCCACCATCCCTCCACCCTCCCAGTGTCACCACTCTCTGCTAGTCTCAAGGGATTATCTATCCTAAATTTCCACATTTTCTACTCCAATGTGCATCCCCTGGTCTAGCCAAATCTGTCTTCCAGAATTGGGATAATGGTAGTCATTGGGAGGAAGCATTTGAGAACATTTCATTGTTACTACACTTCATCTAGACTGGCTCATCTCCTTGCTACAGCCCCTCTGTAAGAGGATGTCTCTTCACTTATTGATGGGCTTTGGTTTCCCAATCTGAACTCTCCCTCATTTATAATGATATATTTTTTAGATCTTTCATGCTTGATACCGGATCCCTTTGACACCTCGTGATCATAATGTGCTTCTTCCATGTGGGCTTGCTTCTTAGCTACATGACCACTTATTCACCTACAAGTCTTTAAAACCACAGACACACATCTTTTGATAGCCGGGCACCATCAGCTTTCTTCACCACATTTGCTTATGCACCTATTTTTCATCAGTGATCATATCAGGAATGTGTGCATATAGTGTTATGATTATTAGTTCTTGAAACCTGATAATTGATCCCTTTGACATCTCTTGGTCCCATAAGCTGGTGTGCTTCTTCCATGTGGGCTTTGTTGCTTCTGAGCTAGATGGCCGCTTGTTTACTTTCAAGTCTTTAAGACCCCAGACATACATGTTTTGATAGCCGGGCACCATTAGCTTTCTTCACCACATTTACTTATGTACACACTTGTTTTCTGTGATCATGTCAGAGAACTGTGCATCATGGAATGCCAATTTAATAGAACAAAATGTTCTTGCCTTGAGGAAGTACTTGATGTAGGTCTAATGCCCATCTGGTGTTCTAATTCCAAGCCTATAAGTATATGCATATTGATCTATTTCCCCTTCATCATATAAATATATGTACCTATGTGTATGCCTGTATTTAACCTCTATAAATGCCCCTTACTCCCCAGTTCTTTTTTCTATTTCCCTATACCTCCTCCCGTCCTACCATCACACTCAACCTCCATATGGGTTTCAATATTGTCTCTCTTTTACATTAATCTTAGTCAATCCCTATAGGACCTTCCACACCCACCCTGCCACTGATCAGGGACCACATGCTACTCCTCCCCATCCCTGGATCACCCCACCCCTAGACTCTCCATCCAGCCCACCCCAGTAGCTTTTTAAAACAAGGTTTACCATGTTCTAACTCACATAGACAAGTTTTCTGACTCTATAAGATCAATGTCAAATAGGCCACCTGTAGTGATCTTTAATATCTAACCACAATATATATATGTCCTCAAGAAAGTGTTTCTACATGTTAAAATCATCCAAGGTCTTTTTCACAGCCAGTAGAGTTGTGGTCCCATACTACAACCCAGAACTAGTTCATTCATGAACATTTTCTCCTGGGGGATAAGCACTGCACAGTTAACCACAAGGTTGGTGGTCAAATGCACCAGCCACTTCCATGGGGAAGAGGTTAGGCTGTTTGTCCCATAAGGATTTACAGCCTCAGAAACCCTATACAGAGACACTATCGTTGGGTTTGATGGTAATGAGTGGTGCTTTTTGTCTTAGGGACAGGGGGTGTCTAGTTGGGCCTCAGTAGAAGTCAATCATCTCCTTAGACTGTTTTTCCCCTTTTCATCTGAAGGCTCATATTGGTCCCTATTCCAGTATAAATGTCTGTTCCTCTGTGTAAGCCTAATACATAATACAGGATTGCAAGACAATAACCCCCATCCAAACCCTTTGTCACTGAGTAGATTCTGTCTGACCATTGTGGCCCTCTGTATGGTTTCCAAGGCTGTAGCATTTCATTCTGTTGTCCACAGATTTGCTATGAGTCAAAACTGATTTGATGACACCTAAAAATAACAACAATAAGTCTTGATGGGAGTATAGAGTCTCATCTTTTTCTCAAGGAAAGGCGAGTGGGTTTGAACCATGAAATTGGTGGTTAGTAATCCAAAGCTTACTCAACACGAGCACCAGCATTTCTACAAGATAATGCAGTGAAGATAAGTACCTTGGTAGAAAATTCATAGGTGACATAAATGAGCAGAAAAGAAGAAAGACAAAAGGGCAATAACAACAATATCACTGTGGCATCAGTTCCTATCCAGGCCACCCATGTGTGCCAGTGTTCAGATTGCACTTCGTGGGATTCTCAAGGCTGTGACCTGAAAGCACATCATCAGTTTTGTTTCCGAAGCACCTCTGAGTGGGTTCAAACTGCTCACCTTGGGTTAGTACTTAATCATTTACCTTTCCCAGACATGTCAAATGACAAATCTTCACTCTTCAATCTTCACTCTTCTAGTAGTCAAAGGAACACCCATTAATCTTATGTGGCACTTCCCATTTATTAAACTATCAAGTTCAACAAGATAAAAGAGAATTCTCAGAGAAAATGGACATAATCCAAAATTACTGGTAGGGGTAAATCTAATGCAAATATGGTTTGACCTGATGAGTGTTTAGAAACCATAAATATGTGTTATCTTTTAGTCTGGCATTTTCTTATCTTTGGCTTTATTGTAGGAAGAGAATAAACACTACACATGCAATTTGTATGTTAGTCTCTCCTCAGTATTTTTATTAAACACTAAAGATTAAGAATGGCTTATTCACTTAAAAACATGCACATTATGCAAGTCCATGAAGTGCCGTCCTGTTTATTCATTAGATTATGGTTTAGAATGTAAAATTGAGTGAAAAAAGGTTTACAACAAATTGTTGAGCAAAAACTAAAATGAAAAGAAAGATAAACAACCACAAAAGAAATTTGTGGGTGACTAAATAATATATGTGATTTCCCAAATAGTCATACAACCCTACATACATTCACCGTACATGCATTATACACATAACCATGAATCCAACCACTGATGCACTCAACTACTCACCTGCTTACCTGGTAATCTCACTGTCTAGGTTTTGACCTTCTTACCTATCCCTACTTGTCCTTTGACCTCCCTGGAGGACTAGCAGAAAGAAAGGACTAGAGTGGAGAGCAAAACTTACATGCAGATGACTAAACTATGAGTACTTTTATTTTCCCCATGTACTTTTTGAACTTTGAATTTTTTGCTAGGAGTATGTAAGTTTTTATTAATTTAGGGAAAATAATGCTTGAAAAGCTTAAAAAAAGAAAAGAAAAGAAGCAAGTGTTTTTTTCCTCCCTCCTCATGTTTTATTGATGAACTCGTTTTCCATGTAATTTTCAAACCTGGGTTTGGAGAATTCCACCCTTTGCCTTCTGCTTCATCAGGGAATGTTAGAGAAGTACCAAGGCAAAATTAGTGTTTGCTGACTTAACATGTGTCATGGATGGATTTGGAGAGCACTCCCGATGACATGTGAATCACAATAGAGCTATTTGTCCCAGGAATTCTACCCAAGAGGAAACCCAGAGTCATGTGGGTTTTGCTGCCTGATGGGTGATGGCATGTTCTGGAAGCAGCTCTGCTGGTAAAGTCCACCTAAGCTCAGGAGAAGTTGTTTCCATACTAG
Organism: Nesogale talazaci; assembly: GCA_004026705.1. Lineage (NCBI taxonomy): Eukaryota > Metazoa > Chordata > Mammalia > Afrosoricida > Tenrecidae > Nesogale > Nesogale talazaci. The sequence goes on along the minus strand of PVJH01024868.1, from coordinate 13,933 downwards.
CAAGTGGTTTCACCCAATGGCCAGGCCTTAAATTGTTCTCATTGTTGGTTGAGAATAATAATGGGGAGGAACCCCAGGCTCTTGATCTAAAACAACAATTTCGCCTTCTCTTTATTTAAGACAGTTTGCAGTTGGTAGAAAATGATACCAACACACAGTCTTTTTCTCTTCAGGGTTATTTCTTTATGCTGTTTAAAGGGAGTGACTTTCAACTCCGATCCCCACGCAAAAGGTGCAGTGCAGTACATCTGTTTTAAATGCTTTGTGTACACAACAGCAGCTGATTATATATTATTCGCCAACACACTAAATACAAAGGAGGCGAGTTACAGAGCTGGATAGGTTAATTTGGAAGGTTTTTTTGGTTAACAAACATATCTTTTAAAAGTAACACACACACACACACACACACACACACACACACACACCTCCACTATTTCAGTTGTCTGTGCGGTGGTTCTGCGGTGGAGTTGCCTTTCTCCTTCTCAAGAATTCAAATGAATTGAGAATCCCCTTAGAACTGACAGCCCAAAGTGTAAGAATGATAAACGGCTTTGGCCTTGATAATTTTTATTAAGCACTAAATGTCACATTTAACCTGCATTACTGAAAGCAATTACCCGTGTATCAACAGTCAAGCGGCACAGAGCACGGTGCCTGAAGCAGCGCATTCGGCTCCATCTGGGAATAAGGATTTTCAATTAGAAGGCAAATAGCTGCAGAGGGGATCAAGTCCTTCAGTGGTTCCCAGAGGAGGTCTGTGCACAGTAAAGTCTTCATATGCAAGTAAACGCAGGCAGTGTCAACAGAGCATTCCAAGCCATCTGCTGCCAGAGGAGCGTTTACTTTATCAAATCTCAATATTTACAGAACGCTGATCAGCTCCTGGGACCAGGATGGCTCCCTGCCAGGGAGTTCTGGGAAATTCATTTTAAGGTGTGTTTCAGTAGGCTAATTAATTTACAAGCACCTGTTTCATCGCTGGGAGCTGTTAGCACACCAGATGAGCTGCAGCCGGGGAGGGAGACTTTTTATCCCGGCTAAATTGATTTCAATTGATTTTAATTTGCTGATGGCACAGTTGTAGGTTTAATGTGAGCATAGCTTGGAGTCCCCTACTCGACCCCTCCCTTTTTTAGTAAGCCTCATAGATGGCTTATTTCTTGGCCTTGTCATTGCTGAGAGAAGTGGTCTCAGCAGTAGCTTTGCCTGACAGACCCATGCCGAGACTGGGCTTTTAACAGTGATATTTTCTGTTTATGTTGAATGTTGGGTTGCCAGATAAAATACAGGATAGCTAGTGAAATATAAATTTTCAGATGGAGATAAAAAAGAAATCAGTGAAAAATTCTAATTGTGTCCATTCAGATGTATCTATTTGTGGTTTATTGGAAGTTCATACTTACTCTGGTTCCTTTCCAGAATGTATCAGCCTTTGGTCTTTTACCAACGGTGTGCTGGATATGGAGGTAATTTGAGTTATACATGCAAGTTCAAGTTGAACTAGGCACCTGTATGTTCTCAGATTTGTTAAATTGGGCAACTCTGCTCAGATACTAAACTGAGTTGTAAAAGAGCAAGTTTTCCACTAAGCAGGCTAGTCTCCCTTACATGAAGCCCTCACTCTGCCCTGTATTGTCTGCAGACATTCTTGTCAGAGTCATTTGATTATGACTGGATATGAATTTGCTTCTCTGACCAGACATTCTGCTTCTCTCCCTGTACCCTTACAAGGAGTACACACAGCCCTGTCTCATCTACCTTGCTAGACCAAGAACCACCTTCCTCAGCAAAGTTACTTGCAAATTCTTTGCAGTCTTCCATAACCTAAATAGGAACTTGGAAAATATTTCATTAATACACCAATTAAAAGCAATATTGGCTCTTTTCTTAAAACTCATCAGTACATCATTTAAAATAAACATGGCTTAATTGTCAGTTCAGGATTCCTAGTATTACAGGTGAAAAGTATGGATGTAATTATGAGTTTGAAGGTCTTGAAGGAGGTCTGGCAAGTGGGAAGCCTGAAGAAATGGAGCCAGCCTCTATCATCAGTGTGTGTGTGTGTGTGTGTGTGTAGTGTTCAATGTTTCATTTGTCCACAGTAGTTTTCTTCCAAGCCAGGTGAGTTCCACACCACTGCTCAAATGTTTCCACTTAACATTGTGCCATATTGCTTGCAACTACCTTCCCAGAGTCAGAGAATGTGTGGCTTTGGATGGCCTGAGCAGATGCTTATACACTTGTGGGAAATAGGACAATTCATTGGATGTGTAGAACACTTAAAGATTTTTTTCTTTTTCTCCTTTTTTCCGTCTCACTGCCCTGGCGGGAGTAGGAAGTCCAGCCTTGCTCCTGGAGAGCTGCTGCTGGATTTGAACTGCCAACCCTGTGGGCTGCAGTCCTGCATACAACCACTGTGCCACAGCGGCTCAGCTAACACTTAACGATTTTAAGATATATCATGTTCACCTTTCTATGTACATCATCCTATGTGCAAACACTTTCTGAGGTAGGTGGCAAGATGCTAATCATTCCTGTCTGATGAATGGTAGAATCAAGTCTGAGAGATTTTAGGTATATGTGATTTATTCAGTATCAGGACTTGAAACAGGACTTTCTTTGGCGTCATCTTAGGTAAAAAAGATAGGAATTTTTGGATGAATGAACTAATACTTCTCTATAGTATGTTCAATACTGAACACTTTTTTCCTGAATTTCACTTGCCCATTTCAATTCTCCATTGGTGTCAATGGCACTAGCTGCTCCCCATGTCTGTTCTCTCAAGAAAATAGTAGCCAAAGGTTATTTCTTTTCTTTCATTCACTTTAATCCAAATTTTAATGATATTTCCTAAGGATGCTTGTAAACACTGTACTGCTATTTTCTATATTGGTTATCATTCAGTGCTTTATTAGTTACATTTTCTGTTTTAAAGACTATTTTCATAATTTTCATAATTAAAGACTATTTTCATAATTGAGGAAACATTTATTTAATCCCCACCTATATCATATGAAGGAACCTTGGTCGTGTAGAGGATCAGGTGCTACTAATCACAAAGTCAAGAGTTTGAAGCCCCGAGCATTTCCCCAGAGAAAGATGAGGCTTTCTGCTTCGGCAAAAATGTACAGCCTCCAAACTCCAAAGCGTCAAAGTGTTTTGTTACATATAATATAGCTGTGCCAAGCTTTGGGATGATTCAAGAGAGAAGCATATAATGAGTGTGCATATAACGTTCAGTAAAATGTCATCATCCATAAGTAAAAACAACCAGTGACGAAGATGTTAAACTTACCACATGTACTTCAGTATAAGCCAACCTGAATATCAGCTGAGGCACCTAATTTTACCACAAAAACTGCATTAAAAATGTGCTGAAAAACTCGCCTTATACCTATGGCATAGGGTAATTGGTAATATGGTATTTCTGATATGTAGCATGTAAAGGAAAAGTTATCCTGCACAAGTCTTCATAAAAAGATGAGTAACTAGAGTAATGAACCCTAAATAATAGCTAACACCAGCTAGCAAGATCTCTTTCTTATGAACCTTAGTATGGGCCCTTGGCTGTTATGGGTAGTTTCAGCAGAGTCAGTTCTAACTCATAGCAGCCTTGGGTACAACAGAAGGCAACACTTCCTATCCCTAAGTTGCATTTTTATTCACATAATCCAGTTTCTCTGTATATCTTCTCAGCATACAGTTTAAAGAAGTATGGTGAGAGGCTGCAAAACTTAAGTATACTTTTCCTGATTTTAAACCATGCAGTATTCTCTTGTTCTGCTCACACAGCTGCCACCTGAGCATGTACAGGTACAGCATGAACACATCAAAATGTTCCATAATTCCCATTCTTCTTGAAGTTTTCCATACTTTGTTAAGCTACACACAATTGAATGCCTTTGCATAGTTAATAAAACACAAGTAAGCACTGTGTTAGTCTGGGTAGACTACAGAAACAAATTCATAAACATGCATATGTATATAAGGGAGAGGTTTATATACAAGAGGAATGGAACATTGAGAAAGCAGCCCAACCCAGTCCAGTCCAAGATTCCCAGTCTGATATTAGCACATATGTCCAATACCAATCTTGAAGTCCTCCTCAGACTCACAATGCACATGCAATGACGCCAGGATAATCACAGGCCAGTGGGTGCAGAGTCTTGTATATCCAGTGATGGTAGAAATATGTCAGTACTGGCAGGGGCCTCCCTGTGGCTTCCCAAGTATCTCAGGTCTTGCCAGAGTCTCTATGTGGCTTTTCCAGCTTCAGAGGCCTGGTTCCATCAGGATAAGCCTCTGTAGCTTCTTCTCCGGCTCTTCCAGCTTCCAGGATGCGGCATCTATCAGTCTGCTGCCATGTTGTCTTGTCAGTAGAGCGTTTCCCCAGGATTGAGTCTATAGTCTCTCATCTCCACAGGGGAAGTATCACAAGATTTCCCAGAATTGTCAGAGAAATCCATGCCCACAGAGAGGTCTCTGATTGACAGGCTAGACCCCACCCCATCCCAATCATGACATTGACACCAAAGTATATGACTGACACAGCACCTTGTGGTGTTCTCTGTTTTCAGCCAAGATGCATCTGACTTCAGCAATAATATCCCTTGTTCCACATCTTCTGACTTCAGTCTAAATTTCTGGCAATTCCCTGTGAATGTACTGCTGCAACAATTTTTGAATGATCTTCGGTAAAATTTTACTTGCATGACATATCAAGCATGATGTTCTATAAATTGTACATTCTGTTGAGTTACCTTTCCTTGGAATGTGTGCAAATAATGGATCCCTTCCAGTGAGTTGGCCAAACAGCTGTCTTTAAGTTTCTTATACAGACCAGTGAGTGCTTACCATGCTTTCTACCTACTGACTTGTGATTGTCCTGCATTTGGCTTCCTTGCAGGTCTTTCATGAGTCTGAAGAGGACTTTATAGATTCGTATCAGACATATGGGCTAGTATCAGAATTATGTACTTGGACTGGACTGGGTTGGGATACTTTCTGAATGTTCAATTCCTCTTGTATATAAACCTCTCCCTTATATACATATGAGTGTGAACAAATTTGTTTCTCTAGTCTAACTGGACTAACACACTACCCTTTGAAATGGTTGAATGACAACTAGGTTTCTTTCTTTTTTTCTTGTTTTGTACAGCAACTGTGTTTTCTTTCCATCTTCCTTTGATGATTTCTGCAATTTTAATCTTTTAGAATTTTAGTATTTCAACTCGAGGCTTGAATTTTTCTCTTTAGTTCTAACAGTTTAAGAATTGCTGACTCATTCTTTTTCTGTTTTCTAACTCTAGGCCTTTTGCACATTTCATAATAATTTTTTATTTTGTCTTCTTGACTGTCCTTTGAAGTTTTCTATTCAGCTTGCTGACTTCATTATTTCCTACATTTGCCTTATCTACTCTACAATTAAGAGCAAGTTTCAAGAATCTCTTCAGACATTCATTTTGGTCTTTACACTCTTTTTTCTCTTTTGCGATGATCTTTTGATTTCTTCATATATGGTGTTCTTGTTGTTGTTCCACAGCTCAGCTGGTTTTCTGTCCCTACTGTTTACCATGCCAAATCTGTTTTTGAGATGTTCTCAATTTTCAGATGGGATATAATTCAAGGTGGCAGTTGGTCTTTTGAGACTTGTGTTAATTTTCTTTAACTTCAATTTAGACTTCAACTTGGATAATTGATGGTGCATTCCACAGTCAACCCCTGGTCTTGTTTTAACTGCTCATTAAAATTTCTCCATTGCCTCTTCTTACAGATGTAGTAAGTTTGATTTGGGGGGTATTCCAGCTGGAGAATTTCATGTCATCTTTTGAGTTGTTGCAAAAAAAATGTTCACAACAAACAAATTATTGACCTCGCAGAATTTATCATGGGCTCTCCAGCTTTCTTTTATTACCCAACCTTATTTTTGGACTACTGTTCCTTCCTCTTTGTTTCCAATTTTTCTATTCCATTTGCCAATACGCATCAATGCAACTTGATTACATAATTGATCGAGTTCAGATTTGAGACATTGGTAGAAATCCTTCAATTTCTTTATCACTAGCATTAGGGGTTGGTGCGTACATTTGAATGATAGCTGTATTGACTAGATTTCCCAGTGGAGGGAGGGATATTATTTATCAGACAACATTGTACATCAAGATAGATCTGGGAATGTCCTTTTTGATGATGAATGCAACATGATTTCTCTCCACTGTGTCATTTCTAGCACAGATCTACTGCTATTTCTAGCACAGATCTGCTACTGCTTATTAGGTTTGTGGTATATGACAATGTTTACCTGCTATCCATAACGTTTCTAAAAATTTATTGAAATCATTTTATTGGGGGCTCATACACCATTTTTCTTTGCTTTTTTTCCCCATCTTTATTAATACAGTATTTATTTGTCTTCCCTCTGTCAAACCCTGAGCCAAGGACTTTCCCCAGGCTGCCAGGGAAGGTGCAGGGAGAGGAACATGCAGGGCAAACGAGACGTGGGGCAGAGAACTAGGGGAGGTGGAGACGGCTTCTTCACATGGCGAAGAGGATGAGGAAGGCCACCATCAGGCAGAAAAGCCCCATGGCCTTCGAGAGGGCAGAGCCCAGAATGGCGTGGGAGAAGAGCTGCTGTTTCAGAGAAGGGTTCCTGGCATTGCCAATGATGAAGCTCCCAAACACAGTCCCAGTGCCAGTTCCAGAGCCCGCCACGCCAACCGTGGCAGCCCGGAACCCAATGAAATTGGCGGCTGTGTCCATGTCCATTGAGACAGTGCTGGTTTGGAAGCTGCGACTAGGGATAAGTGAGGTCACGGAACGTGGGGCTGCCAAGCTGCTGAAGCGCTTATCTGTCAGTTTCGCGGGCCATTTCTGCACCAACACAGACAGTGGTTGGCTCAGCAGCTGGGAGGTGCTCCTGACCAGGGCAGGGGTGGAGACGAATTTAGGGCAGGCGGACATTTTTAGGGGGTGAGGGGGCAGTGGCAGGCGAGCTGCTCCTAGTGCAGAGAAGACAGAGAGGGGGACACCACTTTTCACAAGACATAAATACATATACTGTGCCAAGCACCTTCACGTCTGCTACTGTTATCATTCTCCAAATATATGTTTTCCCACTTGAGCCCGTGAGATCAGCTTCCTAAACTTTCCCCTCTGTCCGTGCTCCACCCCCCCCCACCAACCCTCAATACTTTATAAATTATTATTGTTCTGTCATATCTTACACTGCCTGACCTCCCCCCACTCCCACCCACTCCTCTGATGTCTGTCTTCCAGATAGGAGGGTATGTGTAGATCCTTGTAGTTGACTCTCTACCCCACCTACTGTCCATAACATTTTAAGTGGCTAATTCCTCTGAAATGGGCATCCTATTCCTTCTTTATAGTCTGTTCTTAGTCGGGAAAATCTGCTGAAACTTCATTGACATACCTTCTAGCATCGTAACACCACATAAGCCACCACAGGATATCAATAGGACAGACAAGTGATGGAGTATGGACCACTGACTAATCTTAATCCAGACCAATAAAATGATGCAAAAGTGGTTCCAAAATAATCTGATATAGTTTTATTGTTTGGCCTAACCAGAACAGAGACCTGGATGAATATGACATCCTTCAGACGAGTCTTTCTAATGAAGTGCTGCCACATGAGCACTGCACCCAGAGGAGAGAATCTAAGAAGGGAATCTGTTCTCTGGAGTTCACAAACTTCTGACCACCACTTTTTCCATCACAACAACATATAGCTGAGTGAACAGATGTTCTGAGCCAGCCATCCCAAGAAGAGAACACTGACAGGGAAATCTCTACCTCTAGTGCACTGAGGAACATTTTGTGACCTATGCAAGAAAAGAACCTGGACATGTTGGCATATTTGCCCTATCTGCCAGGCTCCTTTCTTTACCAAGCACCATGTAGTTAGCATCTAGTGACTGCATATATATTCTTATGTCTACTTTTTCTCATCATCTCTCTGTTCTCTGGATCAATATGGGAGATCTGGAGAGGTTGTGCTTTAAAAGGTTACTAGCAATATTAAAGAAGATTCATTAACAACCTTTAAAATACAGATGACATTATGTTGTTTGCCTAAAACAAAGTTGATTTTGAGTATGTACTTACTAAAGAAACTCATGTATTCCATATCAGAAAGGAAACAAAATCCTCACAACTACGCTGATAAATAATATCATAATAAATGTAGAAAACATTAGAAGTCAGCATTTAATTTCTTTTTGGATCAACCATCTATGTTCACAGTCATAGCAGTCAAGAAATCAAAGGATTTGCAGTATATATATGTATATATATGAATATAATAGAGTATATCAGGGACAGTGTATAAAAACTTCTTAAACATAACCAAACACTTTGAGGAATGAGTCACTGAGTCTGGGGGAACATAAAGTTTGACATAACATTGTCTACAAAGATAATGCTCTGTATTTCCTAGATGGTGACTGATACCATACAATCCTCTTTAGAAGAGTTCATTATAGAAGGTACTGAAAATAGTGGGATGAAAATGGAGAATAAATCTCAAAATCATGAAGACCAAGCTTATTAGTTTTATTAGATGGATGGAATCTCTAAGACGACAACCCTTAGATACCATTCAGGCCTGGACCTGAGCTCTCTCTTCCTTGAACTTTCACCCAAATGTTAGACATGTCTGTTAGGTGATCAGTAACAACAGGGAGGCAAGTACTTCTTAGTACAACACATCAGATGAGAACAAAGGGCAGACTTTTCCCAGAGATAAATCTCAGGAGATAGGAAAGTGGAGGAATATGAAAGGCAAACCTGGAGACCATGAAATGATTGTGAGGATGGACGGCAATCCATGTCATGAACCAAAATGTGAACCAAAATGGTGAACTATTGAATGGGAAACCAAATTGCTCTATAAACATTTACCTAAAGTAAAATTGAAAGAAAAAAAAAGAAGTGTATTCCCATAGAAACCTTAGGTATTTAATTTCAAAATTATAGACTTTTAAAAATAACAGGATGTGACTTTGTCCTAAAATGGATTAGAAATGAATAAAAGTCACTGTTAGTCTGGGATGCCTTAGAAGCAGAAGGATTTACACCAAGGATTTAGGTGTAAATAGTTGGGGGTCTAGCAAGTAGCACTTGCAGGGTAGTGGAGAATACAAATGCACAAGGGAAGATAGCCAATAAAGTATGCCTCACTGAAAAATATTGGACAATTGGAGCTGGATTCCATAGAGGAATTCTGGGAAAATGTAGAACACTCCTGCTTGAACTAACTGTGCTGAAGGGTTCTTTGTTTTCTTTTTAATTTCAAAACTTATTGTATATTTTCTGGATACTTTTGAATGTACACCAAAATTAATTACTAAAAGAAAGAAGTAACAAACAAAATCAAATTACTTATTGCACTGGGATAATCTGCTAAAAGAAACTCTCTTTAAGCAAAGATGTCACCTGAATGAATAAAGTCAGTTTGACCAAAACCATGATTTCTTTGAGTCCTCTCAGATGCATGTGAAAATTGGACAATGAAAATAAAGATGGAAAAGTAGATGTATTTGAATTTTGGAGTTGGTGAAGAATATTAAATATATGGTGGATGTGGCAGTCATGTATTCATGTGTCAATTTCATGTAGGGAGTCTAGGGTTGTCTAGCATGTCAATCTGGAGATAGCCAATGAGACCTCTGTGTGGCCATGGATTTCTCCTGAGAATTCTGGGAAGTCTTGTGGTATTTTCCAATTGGAGAAGATAGACTTGACTCACTCTCTCTTAGAGATGAGTTACTGACAAGATGAGATGACAACATGCTGATTGATCCTGATTCCTGGAGAATGAAGGAGCCAGAGGAGAGGTCACATGGGCTTTCCCTGATGGAGCCAAACCTCTGGGGCCAGAGAAACCATGTGGTGACTCCTGCCAGTGCTGAGATGCTTGGGAGGCTTCAGGGAGACCCCTTCCAGCACTAAGATGCTTCTACTGTCACCGGACACACAAGACTCTGCCCTCTCTGGCTTGTAATTTTCCTAATGTCATTGCACATGCTTCGTAAATCTGAAAGAGACTTTATAGACTGGTATTGGACACATGGGCTAATATCAGACTTGTGACCTTGGACTGAACTGGTTTGGGGTGCTTTCTCAGTGTTCCATTCCTCTTATAGATAAACCTCTCCCTTATATACATATGCATGCTTGTGAATTTGTCTACCCAGACTAACACAGTGGAATCCCAGAGGAGCACCCCCCCCCCAATTAAAAATACATCTTGGAGGAAATACAGCCAGAATGCTTTTTAGAAGAGAGGATGATGAGTCTTTATCTTATTGACTTTGAATATTATCAGGAAAGACAAATCTCTAGGCAAAGCCATCAATCTTGGTGAAGAAGACCATCAATACAAACAAGGGAAAAACTGCAAGGAATGAATGAAAGCAATAGATATAATGATAGTCTCAAGCATATCAGTGATTATAGGATTAGTGCAGGACAAGACAATGCTTTATTCTATTATACATGTGGTCTTCATGAGCCAGGGCCAACTCAAGGTCAACTCACAACAACAACAGCAACTTATAGTACCCTTGAGTTGACTGTGATTTATAGAAACCCTGTGTCAGAGTAGACCTGCTTCATAGGATTTTTTGGGTGAGGATCTTTACAGGAATGGGTCATCCAATCTTGTCCCCTTTGGAGCTACTCAGTGGGTTTGAACAGCCAATCTTACACTTAACTGCTTGTGCAATAGGTTACGCTGTTATTCTGTTTGCATTGTCTTCTATTGTGGACTAGTCATTGATTCAGACTTTGAATTATGAAGAAAATCAAACATGGCTGTGGTTATTTATTTTAGCTGGGAGAAAATCCAAACAGAACAAAACTATAAAAATAAGTGCCCGCCTCAGTCAGTAAGTGAAAAATCAGATAGTAAATTACAATGCCAAATCATGTAATGTACTGACTGCAAAAATGTATAGATCAACTGTTCTGTAAAAATGTACTCCATAGCAACAGATTAAGCTAACTTGCTGCATAACATTATTAGTTATGCTGTGTTCAGGTATACTCCAGTTGATTCCAACTCATAACTACCCCATGTATGCAGAGTAGAAGCACTTTCTTGGGTTTTCCAGGCCAATCACCAGCTCCACAGGAGAGATTCCAACTGCCAACCTTTTGCTTAGAGTTCTAGAACTTAAATCATTGTACCATCCAGGGACTTCTTAATAATTATTAGTCAATAGAATTCTACTGACAGCCTACTATGAATGTAAAATTAATTTTAGATACCAGTCTATTTTTTTAACCATACAACTATGCCATCTCCAATGAAAAATACTTACATTTTGATTTTCGAGGATTTAGATGAGAAAGCATACAGATAGTTCATCCCCAAATATAGAGAGTTAAAAATACCCCCGTGTTTACCCCACTATAAATTATTACATGATATTTCAAAGGAAAGTTGTTACCCAGAATGACATGTCAGTTAGTATTAAGAGGCAGATTTTGCTTGAATAAGCATTAGTATTTAGTTGCAAAAATTATAAACACTTGAAAATCACAGGATGTGACTAGATTCTAAAATGAATTGGAAAGGAATATAAGTCACACATACAAAAATAATGGAATAGCATTGCTTGAGAATTAGTTCTAGCCTGTGGAGCCTACAAGCCAGAGTTGAGCTTTCCTATTGTATATCACAGGCTTTAAATCTTTACAGAATTAGACTACCATTGGCCTTTCTCCCACAACGTGTGCCTTTTCAGTTAGCATCTGAGCACTTAACCACTGCACTACCAGAGCTTGTAATCATTAATGATAAATATTTCTAAATTGGGAGCATATAATTTAGATCAGCCTGGATTATTGTCAGTCATGCAAAGGTTGAGGCTAGATCAATAAAAGCTGCAAATATGTTTGTTTTATTCTAATTGTAGCTCTACAAAGTGACTAAGAAATAAGACAGTCATTTATGGGTATGCCAGAAACTGAATGATTGTGCAGAATATTGTCCTGAGGGCAGCAGAATTTTGCTTCGTTAAAAAGCAAATGGGCAAATACACACATCATGTGACCAGTAGAGTCAAAAGTCTATAATTGACTGTGATTTACATTTGAAGAAAGGCAAGGGCTTGCATCCCACCAGACAGGGATTTAAAACAGTTGAACTAATTTAAAACAGTTGAACTACCAAGCATCAGAGTTCACAATTCAATTATAGAGGGAGATAATCTTCCCGGATAGTTTATTTAGCTTGTGATTTTTAATTAATTCTGTTTCATCAGGGAATGCTGCAGAGAGCAGCCTGGGCCCTCAAAGCTCAGGGCTGGTGATCTTAATTTTAAGCATTGCCTAGGCACATGCATGGCATAAAATGCTTTCATCCAACCTCTGCTACATCTGAGTCGACCACCCTAGAGTTTGTGTTGGCGTTAACACTCTTTTTATTTTTTTTGATCATTTTATTGGGGGCTCATCAATACAACTCATCACAATCCATACATCCAGCCACTGTATGCAAAGCACATTTGTACCTTTGTTGCCATCATAATTCTCAAAACATTTTCTTTCTACTTTAGTGCTTGGTATTAACTCCTCATGTTTTCCTCCCTCCCTGATCCCTCTTTCCCCATAAACCCTTGATAATTTATAAATTATAAATTATTATTATTTTGTCATAAGTCTCCCTTTGCTCACTTTCCTGGTGCCTGTGCCCTAGGGAGGAGATTATATGTAGATCCTTATAATCGACCCCCCCTTTCTACTCTACCTTCCTTCTCCCCTCCCAGTATCGCTACTGTCATCACTGGTCCTAAAGGAATCACCTCTCCTGGATTCCCCATGTTTTCAGTTCCTATCTGTCCCAGTGTATGTCCTCTGGTCTAGCTGGTTTGTAAGGTAGAATTCAGATCATGATAGTGGGAGGGAGGGAGCATTTAAGAACTAGAGAAAAGTTGCATATTTCATGGTTGCTACATTATGCCCTGACTGGCTGGACTCCTTTCCTCCTCCCCTGGACCCTTCTGTAAGGGGATGTCACTTTCCCTGCAGAAGGACTTTGGGTCCCAATTTGTACTCCTCCTCATTTATAATGATGCAATTTTTAGTTCTTGATGCCTGGTAACTGATTCCTTTGATGCACTGTGTTCATATAGGCTAGTGTGCTTCTTTCATGTGGGCTTTGTTGCTTCTAAGTTAGATGGTCACTTGTTTATCTTCAAGCCTTTAAGACCCCAGGTACTATATCTTTGATAGCGGGCACTCTTTTTAAACACTCTTTTAATACAGCACACTGCGCTGTCTAGCACTGACTGTTATTCTAACCGCATGGAACCAGTTTGTGGCAACTCGCACACATACTAATATTTACTTGTTAGAATACTACAACTAAATAACAAACTCAACTCCAAGGAAGACCTGTTTTGTACAAGTGGGCTACCTGATCTACTGCTGTCCTTTTGACACCTTAAATACTATCCTCATTACACATCTCTCTACTCCCTGATTCAAAAGGGTATCTCTGCAAAGGTGGGTCAGTAAAACATCCTAACAATATTGGGGTGACTCTCAGTGGCTATGTCTTGGCATCAACTTGATGGCAGTGAGTTGGAGCTGTATGCAGGAAGATTCATTAACAACTTGTAATAACCTATGAAGATGATGGGACTGTGTTAGCCTAAATTGATGGTGATTGAAACATTTACTGAAGGTGCTTATCAGGGTCAGAGCATGAACAAAACAAAATCTGACTCAGAGCACAACCGGCAAACAGCATCATGATAAATGTAGGAAACTTTGGAAGTCAACATTTTATGGATTTATGGAAGTCAATATTTTCTCTTTGGACCAAGGTTCCTGGTTGTAGCAGTCAAGAAATATATCCATGAAGATAGTAGAACCTATAGAGGGCAGTTATTGTGGTAGTCAT
>PVJH01024867.1:0-32456 GCA_004026705.1 Nesogale talazaci | reverse complement strand
ATAGATTTATTTCTTGCAACTTTGCTCTGTTTAGAGGGTGCCGTTTTGTTCAATAACGAGAACACTCTTGGGGAGGGGGTGTTGGCTAGCTTTAATGGATGGAAGAGGATACGAGGGAAATGGATAACGCTGGGAACACACATTCAGAGCGGGGGTCTGTTCCCTGGGCTGACAGGCTGATCCAGGAAGACAGGCTCCCTGGAGAGCGTGAGGGGTCCACTAACGGATACACAGGGTCTCCTCCTCCAAATTACAGTGGGCAGACCAACCGACCTAGGAGCTAGCTGAGACACACAGGAGAGGCCCCCGGTCAAGAGAAAACACATGCACGCAAAACACAGACCGTCTGGTGAGGCCGGCCCGAGAGAGACCACACTTCCCCGAGAGAGAACGCCCGCAGCCGGGAGGAGCCTCACTTTATGATCTTGCTCTCAAACTGCTTGGCGCTCCTCCACTTGCGGATGCACTTGAGGCAGTAGGTGTGGCTGCAGTTGGACAGGATCCCAAAGCGGCGCTCGCTGGGGTTGGCCTTCTCGTAGACCACCTCCATGCAGACACCACACACCATGTCCTTGCTGCGCTGGACTGCGAAGGAGAGCTCCATGTCCTTCTCGTGGGCCTCAATGCACGATCGGACGTGCTGGGAGCGCTGGGCAGCGTCGGTGGGGTGCAGGATCTGCAGCCCGCACAGGTCACACGCGTCCCCATGGAGGTACACGCAGTTCTCCTCATAGCGGCACTCGCCCACTGCGGCATAGGGGCACAGCTGCTGCTTGGTGTCCACAGGCTGCTCTTTCTCCACATGCTCCGTGGTCACTGAGCCCTGCGGGGAGGCTTCAGGGCAGGCCGGCCACAGTAGGGCTGTCCAGGGACAAACTCTACAGCATTCGCCCAGTCCTCGGCACCTGCACCGACAGCAGCAAAGTGGGGGCTTCTTGACTCCACTTCACCGACACTCATCTCGGCAAGGGGTCCGACTCCAGGTGGGAGGACGGCAGACATGGTGAGAGAGGGCTTCGCAGTCGGATCTATACTGGCCGGTTCTTCCTGCTTCTGGGGCTTGCTGTGTTCATATCTGCAGCGGTCACCGTAAATGCAGTACCCTCGCTGGAAGTACTTGCACAGGACCCCGTAGGGGCTGTCGGAGAGGTCGTGTGAGCAGCGACAGTTATCGCCTTCCTTACAGACGCCGTGAATGAAGTACCTGCAGGTGACCTGTTTGGTCCAGCCGCCGCTGCCGCCGCCTTCCCCGCCCCCCGCCCCAGGGGCCGGCGAGGTGACGGTGGGGATAGGGGTGGGGGAGGCCGCTGCCACCGCCGCCGCTGCCGCTCTTGCTCCAGATGTTGTGGCTGTTGTTCCCGGAGCTGTAGCCTCCGCCATTACTGTTTATCCCACACAGCTTATTAAGGATAATTGACACTTGGAAAAAAGGGTTTTTTGTGTGTGTTTCTTTTTTTTTTTTTACTGTATTAGAATGATTCGTTGACAAATGACAGTGTGAAAATCTGGAAGCCTCCAACTTAGCATATAAAATTGCTCTCTTATGCAACTGGTGGGCAACAAACCCCAGAAATTTATCCTAAAACAAACAAAGTTCAATAGAAAGGTAAATTACCCCAAAGATAGCCCTGTTAAGACAACAGGGATGAATGAAGCAATTGTGGTGTACATATCATTGAATATTCACCAATATAAAGAAAAAAGACCTGATACATACCACAGCAGAGATGAACCTTGACAACTTTTTATTGAGTGAAAGAAGCCAGTCCCAAAGGACCACATACTATAAGAGTCTGTTTTCATGAACTTTGTAGAAAAGAAAACAAAAATTGTAAATGCCAGAAGCAGAGGACAGATGTTGTTTGAAATTAAGAGTAGAAGTGATGATTGCCAATTTGTTGTTAGGTCCCTTTGCATCTGTTCTGCTTCATAGCGACTCAATGTACAGCAGAAGGAAACATTGATCCTGCTTCATCCTCGCAATTGTTAGGTGGGAGCCCATCATTGCAGTCACTGTGTCAATCCATCTTGTCGATGATCTTCCTTGCTTTTGCTACCCATCTGCTTTCCCAAACATGATGTCTTTCTCCAGGGACTGATATCTCATGTCCAAAGTACATGAAATGAAGTAGCATTCTAGAGTAGTAAGGAGCATTCTGGCTATACTTCTTCCAAGACAGATGTGTTTGTTCCCATGGGACTTTCACGATTCTTCTCCAGCACCACATTTCAAATGCACCAATTCTTCTTCAGTCTTCTTTATTCAGTGTCCCACTTTCACATGCAGATGGAACTATTGAAAATACCAGGACTTGAATCCAGTGCACCTTAGTCCTCAATGAAACATCTTCTGCTTGTCAACTTTTTTATGAGTTCATTGCAGCAGATTTATCCAATAGAATGCATCATTTGATCCCATGACTACTGCTTCCACGAGCTTGGAGTGTGGATTCAAACAAGATGACTGCAACTATTTGGAATATACATGGACTCTCTTTGACATGATGGAAATGTTCTAAATCTAGATTTCCTAATGTGTCACAACCACATAAATTTACTAAAAACATTCAACTACACACCTTTAATGGGTGGATTCAGTGGTATCTAAATTATATATTTCAAAAGTTGAAAAAAAAAAACAAATAACAGAAAAGTATAGTTTTAAAAAGGGAGAGAAAGAAAGGATAAGGAATATTAGTTCATATATTAATATTATAGCAACATTTTCCCATGACTACTTTTGGTTGTGTCAGTCATCCCTCTTCTTGATAAAATATTTTATTCATCCAATCAAAAGACATTTATTGAGAACTAGTATATACCTTCTTATGCTAATTACTGGAGAATACAAGGAGAGAAGATATAATTTGTGGGAAAAGGCAATGGGTAAATTACTTGATTTCTAAAACACTTTATTGCAATTTGCATATAAAAAGGTACATTTGAATCCATTGCTTTTGAGTTGATTCCAATTCATAGTGGCAGTCTATAGCAGTGATTCTCAACCTGTGGGTCACGACTCCTTTGGGGTTGGAAGGACCCTTTCACAAGGGTCGCCTAAAACCATGGGAAAACACATATTTCCACCGGTCTTAGGAATGGAGACACTGCTCCTCTATCTGTCTCCAGATGGGTCCACCCACAAGTAGATATACTGATCTGGTGACAAAGACGGTATCTCACCCTTTACACTGACATTGACTTTTTATGAATACTGTTTCAAAATGTAACAATATAGTTGACTGTTGTTATATTGGCTGTTGCCCATGCTACACCATGCTTCAAGACAAAGTTTCATTTATTTGTAATAGAAACAGTTCACAATATATAATTGCATATTGCTTTTGTGATTAATCACTGTGCTTTAATTGTGTTCAATTTGTAGCAATGAAAACACACCCTGCATATCAGATAATCACATTGTGATTCATAGCAGTAGCAAAATTACAGTTATGAGGTAGCAATGAAAATAATTTTATGGTTGGGTTCACCACAACAGGAGGAACTGAAAGGAAGGTTAAGAACCATCATTCTATAGGGTTTCCAAGTCAGTAAATCTTTATGGGAGCAGAGAGTTCCATCTTCCTAAGGATTGACTGGTAGGCTAGAACCACAAACCTGGCAGTTAGCAGGTGAACATTTGTCCCACAGCAACCATGGATTTTAGATGGCATAAAATTTATACTGTATTGAATGACTTTTTTACAATTATTGATAGGCAGTGTACCATTACTGAGATTTGGATTAGCTATTTATGATATCAAATATAAAACACAATGCTTCCTTATTAAGTCTTAATTTTCACTTAGTCGGGATCTCTTCAATAGATATGCCCATCTTAGCCGAATTCCCTTAGGTGAACATCAATATGGGCTGTAAAATACTTTATCTGTCAGGTGAATATTTCTAACCTAGAACCTTGGGGAATTTCTCTACAAAAATGGCAGTCAACTCTGTCACAACTGAAAAGACCAACAAAGATATGCTTGTAGGATATGAGTGTGATTCTGTGTTCCTAAGGGATGTGGTCTATTGAAAGACAAAAATCACACCTCCATATAAGAATGAGTTATCTCAGCTGCAGGAACACAGATATACCAGGACCATCAAAAGAAGAGCCCCTAGAAGAGTATGTTCAAGATCTCTGTCTAAAGCAGTGGAAGCTGAGACCAGAGGTACCAGAAGCTATGGAAAGGAAATCATGGGACAGAGCCAAGGAAGTAGGCCAAGACCAGAGGCCAAGGCAAGGAGCTCATGGGATAGAACAGAGAAGCAGCACCGAGACTATGAGACAGACGGATAGGCAGAGGGCTTCTTCGATCACAGAGAAGTGCCAGGACGCTAGGTGACTGAAGACTGAGGACAAAAGTGCTGCTATAGCCCAATGACTGTCTCCTACCTTTTCATGATCATAACCTGTCAACTTCCCTGAAACAAAATGTGATCGTGTGTGTTATCTGTGAGCTTTGTGTGACCATTCCATCAGATTACCAAACCCAGCAAAGGAGGTGAGTGTTCTAGGAGGAGTGATTTGTGTCAGAACAGGATCAAGAAAGATGGAAGATGGAGGTGTTTCTGACCTCTGTCTCAGAACAATAGGGGAGCCAGAAAAAGCTAGAAAAAGTCCTCCCTGCTGTTTCTGCATGTTTCTGCCTTTCTGTCTCAGATTCTAAATTCTTTCTGCTTCTATCAATTGCAGACACCATTACTTGGTGTCCTTAAATTAATCCAGAGTAGAAAGATACCTCAATTTTCTCAAAGCTCCAGAATCTGTCATACATACAGAGTTTTGTTCTGCTATGTCTTAGAATTCACCTCATTTCCTTTCTTTCTCCTCAATTGGTGGACCACTTACATGGTGTGAGGGCACTGGCTTATGTTCTAAAACGGCCCCTGTGGCAGTCATGTGCTTATGTTAATTTCGTGATTGAGATGTAGGGGTGGAATCTAGCCTGAATCTGGAGATAGTCATTGAGTAGCCAATGAGGCCTCTGAGTGGGCATGGCTTTCTCCTGATATGTCTGGGAAATCTTGCAATATTTCCCTTGTGGAGATGAGAAGCTATCTCTCCAATTGTTGGGAGTTAGTCTGAGAGACGATGAATCACAGACGAGACAAGATGGCAGCATCTGAGGAGCCAGAGAAGAAGCCACACGACTTTGCCTTGATGGAGCCAGACCTCTGAAGCTGAAGAAGCCATGTGAAGACCCCCTGCCAGCAATGAGTTGCTTCTGCCACCACTGGATGCTATTGATGGACCCTGAGCCCTGGAAGGGAGGAGCCATGGGGTGATCCGTGCCAGTGCTGGGATTCTGCACCCACTGACCTGTGACTTCGTGAATCAGAAGGAGACTTTATAGACTAGTATCGAGCATAGGGGCTAATACAGGACTTATGAGTTTGAACTGGACTGGGTTGGGATGCTTTCTCAATGTCCCCACACACAATCACTACACCCTCGGGTCTCAGCCACAATAAGCCCTTTTCTTATATCCTTATGCGTGTCTATAAATTTGTTCCTCTAGTCTACCCAGACTAACACAGCCCCTCTTCAATGGAGCAGGCATTCTCAACGTGTCCCCCAGCTCACCCACTGGACACATCCGCTCGAATATAGGCATGTCAGACGACAACCAGACCATTATATAGTTGGGCCTCACAATAGCTGTAACCTAAGAATGAGTTTCAGGTATCAATCATTTCAGTAACCCACCTCACTCAAAGTTGTTTGCTCACTGGTGGAAGAAGAGCCCCCACAATCACTCCCATGTATGGACTTTTGCTGTCCAGCAGCCACAACAACTGACTGGAATCTTGCTGTCCCCAGTCATAGGACCCCTGACACAAATGAACTAATGTCTCTCAGATTGGTTCAAGGTCAGTTTTTTGAACTGTGAACTTTTAGGAAATCTCTCTCTCTCTTTCGGGCTTAAGCTCAAACACGCAGGAATTATTTTGACAGCTATGTTCTCCCCACATACATATTTTCTTTACAAAACTAGAGTATATAGAAAAAATATGGATGCCTATATTCATAAGAATAAATGTATGAACACTTTCTGGGGATTGGGGGGTGGGGGGTAAGCATTTGAAGAACAAGTAATGAGAATTAAAATTTTAGCCAGATGGCTTTCTTTGGGGTCCTCTTTATTGTGTGCAAAATGACTTAAAGATTATTATGATTGCATTTTATGCAAGTCACAGTTTTACATTACCTTAATGTGTGTATAATGATAGCTGCTAAGTACTTCAGCTTGAAACGGGCTATTATACCACCTGCCCCTCAGCACTAACTGAAATGAAAGAATACCTTACCATTTCAAACCAAAGCTACACAGAAAGGAATTCTCCTCCTCTCTTTCTTGATATAACCCCCAAATAACACATTCTAATAGCATATAATTTTCTCTTTTAATGCAACATCCCCATTTTTCTACTAATTTTCATACCTACAGCATTTTTTTTGAGACAGCTTCCTTCCAGTTAAGTAAAACCTTCAGGAGCAGTTCTACTCTGTCCTATAGGGCAGCTAGGGGTCAGAATCCACTTGAAAGCAATGGGTCTGATTCTTTCCATTGTAACCAGCTGCAGATTGGTGGCTTTTTTTAATTCATTGAGTTTTTCAAGAGGTTAAAATAGAATTAACTTAGCAGATCACACACTCTTAAACTTACCACAGACCTCCCCATTCTCTGTTGTATTTACAGTAGTCAACTCCAAGGTGGTCTCCTTTGATCTCTGTCTCTTGATATACATGTCTACGTAATATAAGGTCTGCTTTGTGAGACCAAAGGGATCTAATAGAAGTGATGCTATGAGAACGCTGACATTAGGTTACAAAGGAAATGTCTGTAATCGGTAATATTTATCAACTCATTCAATTTAATAAGTATTCTATATTTGCTATAAGCCTAATCATATGTGTCAGAAAACCAGAAGTAAATTTCTACATGCAACAGATTTATTATGTTGAAATCTATGAGGTTATGAGCATTTCATGACCACTTTTTACTTAACATTCAACTTGAAACACTGATGAAACCATGAAACACCTTATGACATGAAGGGACCTGGAAACCATTAAGCTGAGTGAAGTTAGTTAATCACAAAAGGGCAAGTATTGTATGAGTCTTCTACTATAAAGATAAACATCCATATGAAGGCAAGCTTCTTCTCGCAGGTCATGCATTGAGCTAATGCAGTCTCCCAGGCAATGCAGCAGAGAGCCTGCTAGAGTTCATGAAGCATACATCAGCCACTCCATATACAAAACTCTTTAAATTAAAATCACTTTATTGGCGGTGCATACGTTTTTCACAGTACATAAACACATACTGTGCCAAACACCTTCACATGCCTGCTGCCATTATCGTTCTCTAAATATCCACTTTTCCACTTGAGACTTGACCCCTTGATATCAGCTTGCCATCCTTCACCTTCTGTCCCTGCTCCCCCTCCCCCACGAACCCTCAATACTTTATAAATGATTATTGTTCTGTCATATCTTACACTGCCCGACAGCTCCCCCCGCCCACTCTTCTGATGTCTTTCCTCCGGAGAGGAGATTATGTGTAGATCCTTTAGTTGGCTCCATTTCTCTACTCCACCTTCTCTCCACCCTTCCAATAACTCCAATCTCACCAATGGTCCTGAGGGGCTCATCTGTCCCGGGTTCCCCATATCTCCATCTCCCCTCTCTCCCAGTGTACCTTCTCCAGTCCAGCTGAATTTTTAACGTAGAGTTGGGACCATGATAGTTGGGAGGAGGAAGCCTTCAGGAACTAGAGGAAAGTTGTATGCTTCATCCCTGCCTCACTGCACCTTGACTGGCCTGTCTCCTCCCTGCTACTCCCCATATGCACATCTTACAAACCATTGTGACATACAAGGTCTCACTTCAACTGGGGTGGGTGTTTCAAGATTAGGCAAAAGGGAGATGTCCATTTAGTTGCTGCCCTACTAAACTGTGCTACAGTCACTTCAAATCAATAGACATTCCTCCCACAGTTATAAGTCACACCAGAAATTCTAGTCAAGAGGAGGATTTCAAAGAAGATACATATTTTTTAGTGATAGAAAAATAGAGAGGGAAAAAACACAACAAAATTTATCAAGAATCAAAGAGGAGAAGATGCCCAGTACTATGATCCTAGTTAGACACATTTGATCTAGTTGCTACTCAGCCCTTGGTGAGCCAGGCTATGGACTTCTAGGATAGTAGACCCTGATTTTTTGAGGAGCACTTACATATCCTTCATAGACCAGAGCAGAAGGGCTCAATGTGGAAACCCCAATAAGTGGACTGGGCTCTACCTCAAACTCATCTGTGCCCTTGGAACTTACGGCTGAAACTTCACACTGTGAGAAGCAGATGGCTGCTTTAATAAGAGTATTGAACTTGCAGTTATCAGATTTTAGTTTGGATCTCTTGCCTTGAGGGTCTCCAATGAATAGTGATCCAGGACTACCACATCATTACTATTTTAATGCTTTATCACCAACCCCCAATATTTGTATAAGTAGTGTCCAGTCATGTCACATAAGCATTTAATCTGTACAAATCACTAATTCGTGTATTGTGGCTATGCTTGTATAAATGTCCTTTCCTCAATTGTACTTTAAATTCTATACCATTGAACAAATTAATAGCACTATCAATAGAATTATCTTTTGCCCCAGAGAGATGATCAATAGTGTTCTCTAACATAAAATGCCAGTGTTCTTTGTGGAATTTATATAATTTCATGTCAACTTTATAAATAAGTGCAGGGGTAGAATCTAGCCTGTCAATCAGGACACAGCCTGATGATGTCTCCTTGTGGGCAAGGATTCTGGGAATGTCCTGTCTTACTCCCTGGAGGTGAGACATGGAACACACTCTCTACTTCACCTTCCTGTTGAGCCACAAACTCAGAGAGCTTGAGGAGTCACATAGAGACCCACACCAGCTTTGAGATGCTTCCACTTCCACTGGATCCACATGACTTTACTTTTCACCCTTTGGCCTGTGATCTTCCTGGATTTGGCATCACTGTAGGTGCTGTGTGATTTAAAGAGGAATTTATGGACTAGTGCCATATATATGGACTAATATAAGGTTTATGGACTTGACCTGGATTGGGCTGGGATATCCACTCAATACACAACTATTCTTTGATATAAAGGTCTCTCTTACACATACATGAGTTGCAATGAATTTGTTTCTCTAGTCTACCCAGTTTAACACAATGTCTCTAAGGTAAACCATAGATATATGAATAGATATTGGACTCACACTTAATTGATGACAGTGGAAGTTCAAAACCCATTCCCAGGGTTCCCAAATGGATTAAGCCTCTAGCAAATCCTCTCTCCGGATAGTTGAGGCATGTGAATAGCCTTGTTATCAGGCAGAGAGTACTACAGAGACAATTCCAGTAGATAAACTCTACCTTACTGCCATCAAGTCAATTTGACTCATTTGACCCACTGTGGGTTTTCACGAATGTGCTTATGGGAGTAGAAAATGTAGCCTTTTTCATGTGGAGTTGCTGATGGCTTTGAACTCAATGATGCAAACCACACCCTAACTCCTAACCTCTACACACCCAGATCCCCTTTAAACCCATTTAAAAGTTGTATCAGTTTTTTTTTAAGTGAATAGGAAATACACATGGATTGAGCCTCTGGTGAATCCCCTCAGAACATAGATCAGGGATGTGAATAGCTGTGGCAGTCATGTACTTATGTTAATTTCACGATTGAGATAGGGGTGGAGTCTAGTCTGTTAATCTGGAGATAGCCATTGAGTAGCCAATGAGGCCTCTGTGTGAGCATGGCTTTCTCCTGAGACTTCTGGGAAATCTCAAAATATTTCCCTCGTGGAGATGAGAAGCTATCTCCCAAGTTGCTGGGAGTTAGTTTCAGAGACCACGAACTACGGGCAAGACAAGATGGCAGCATCCCAGGAGCTAGAGGGGCAGGAGGAGAAACCACATAACCTTGCCCTGATGGAACCAGACCTCTGAAGTAGGAGAAGCCACCTGGAGACCCTTGCCAGCGATGAGTTGCTCCTGCCACCACTGGATGCTGTTGATGGATCCTGAGCCCTGGAAACGAGGAGCCATGAGGGGACCCCTGCCAGAGCGGGGACTCTGTACCCACTGTCCTGTGATTTCGTGAGTCGGAAGGAGACTTTATAGACTGGGATCGGGCATATGGACTAATATCGGACTTATGACTTTGGGTTAGACTGGGTTGGGATGCTTTCTCAATGTTGCATTCCTCTTGTATATAAACCTTTTCTTAATATCCATATGCGTGTCTATGAAATTTATTCCTCTAGTCTACCCGGACTAACACAAATAGCCTTGCTATCATGCAGAGTGCATGGGAAAATGGATTATGGCAGATGGAGTTAGATGAAAATTTAACATCTTATCAGTTGAACTCTCTTTTGACCCATTTTAAAGTTATCCTATTTTTAATAGTTTCTACTTTCCTTTGGAATGAGGTTTTTCACATTTTATTTTGTTTATTGTTGTTAGATTTTTTGTTTCTTCATTTTTGTTTGTTTTCAGGTATATGAAATCCAGAAGGGGTGAATTTTTAGGGACAATAATTGTATTCTTGAATTCTTGGGAGAATGTCAGGGGAGGTTAGGGGGAAAATGGGAGTTAATGCTAAGGAGGACAAGAAAGAAGAAAATGTTTTAACTGTGGCTGTGATTATGATTCTACAACTCTTCTTGATATGATTGAACTATTGAATTATAGGATATGTGAATCATATCCCAATAAAATTGTTTATAAAAAAGGAATATTTTTCTGGAATGTGTATTTTGAAAATCAATTTGGAACCACTCCTAATATCTATCTATCTATCCATCTATAAATCATCATCTATCACTGGGACCTCAATGCAGCCCATTCATCACCAGATTATTTTTAACAGGCCTTAGGGTTCCTCCAAGACATAACTTGAGGGGCGGGAGGGGGAAAGAGAGAGAGAGAGAGAGAGAGAGAGAGAGAGAGAGCAAGTAAAAAGAAAGAAGGATCAAAAGAAGGAAAGGAAACAAGAAGGAAGGAAAGTAGAGAATAAGGGAGGATAAAAGGGTGGAAAGAAAAAGGTGGACCTTGAGACCTTGAGAGTCCTTTTGCAGTAGAAGCATTGAGAAGTAGTTGGTCTTTTGAATGAGAAAGATGCCTGAATATCAGAATATTCAATAACAGAAAATTAATTTATATATATATATATATAAATTCTAATATCCTTTTAATTAAAATAGTAGTATTATAATGCCAATTTGTTTTGTTGTGGTTGTTTTTGTTTCCCCCTAGACCAGCGAGTTACTTCAGTAGTATTCTCAGTACATTCCAACTGGTAGAATCTTTTGTCATGTATCACAGCTTAGAACCTGATTGTTCCCAGTTAAACAAATAAACTAGCTAACTAATTTAAAAACCTCAAAAACAATCTACCAACTACATGGAAAACATGCTTATTATAATTTTCAATAAGAAAACCCTACTTGGGGTGAAATTTCAATTAGAGATTAATATAAAACGAAATTAACCCAAACTCATTAATAGTGATGAAAAATGGAATGCAGATATTTCCAATTGCACTACTAGCATATGATAATAAAAAATGGACATAGGAATAACTAGACTTTTTTCAGTACTGCTTCATAATTGAAAAACTTTATATAACCTGTTTTTCCCCTTTAAAGATTTCTCCATGAAAAGCAAAGGAAATGAAGAAGTAAATGCTTACGTACAATTCTTGCTTTCACCCAAAATTAGCAACAGCAATGAAAAATCAGGACTTAAATATAATTCTTGGCCATAAAAAGAAAAGGATTCAATCATCAAGAGGGTAGCCTGTACAAGAACTCCAATATAATTTGGTCTCAGTTGAGAGAGGATATTGGGAGTTCATACACAAATCTGGGATGGGTAAACCTAGCAGAATTGGTTCTGAGGACCCTGTTGGGCATATTCAATATTGGAGTCTCTGATGTTGAGGATTCCTGGTTGTGTTGTGGAATTTCAAAACCATCAGACTCTCTTCAGGAGAAAGACTAGGCTTCCTATTCTCATAAAGAGGCATGATTTTGGAATCTCACAGCGACTGTCCTACTCAGTTCTATGGGGTAGCTGTGAGCTGGAATGAACTAGATGGCATTGAGTTTGAGTGTTTGCATGTTGGAGGGTTTTATCATCAACCCATTATCAACAGAGAACATGGCTTAATGGATGAAAAACACAAAGTTGATCTGTATTATTGTTTTGCTGATGTCAAATAGCAAAAAAAAGTTATACTGTAAGAAAGAACTGATGGGTCTTTGAATGTGATTTGAATACATATCCACAATATGTGGATCTAGCACAATGTGATTTGAATACATATCCAAGAGAATGGCTAAACTGAAAGAATGATAAGCATAAATATTGAAGAGATTGTGAGCAACAAATGTGTGCAAGCATAATTGGCACCAGAACAGGATGGTGTACAACCATTTCAGAAAGAGGCCTGTAAGTTTCTTATAAAATCACCCATATGTCTGTTGTATGACATAATAGATCTCCTAGTCAACAGAAATGCATATATATATATATATATATATATATATATATATATATTCAAGTACATGACAAAAAGATTCACAGAAGTCTTATTCATTAATAGCCAAAACTATAAGCAAGTTAAGAGTTCATCAAAAGTATAATGCACAATGGTGGGCTACTAAACTTAGAGAATAGTATATAGCAATCTGTAAAAAGGACCTATGTACTGCTACACTTCCAACATGGATAATTCCCAAAGTCATTCTGGTCATTGAAACAGGCCTTAGAAAGGTAAAGAAAAATAGAGGCAAACTCTATTGTATACACAAGCCTGTAGAAGTAGTGATCTACAAGTTGATGCTTGGACAGACAGGCAAACTGAGCAAATGGGGGAAGGAGAGTGGCAGTATTCCAATGATCTATAGATACATAGATGATAGATATAGATAGATGATAAATAGATTTGGCAGAGGATTTTTATATATGCTGTGTTAGTCTGAGTAGATTAGAAAAACAAATTCATAAACACGTATATGCATATAAGGAAGAGGTTTCTAATACAAGAGGAATGGAACATTGAGAAAGCATCCCAACCCAGTCCAGTCCAAGTCCATAAGTCCCATATTAGTCTACATCTCTGATACCAATCCATTAGTCCTCTTCACACTCAGGAAGCACATGCAATGATGCCAGGACAATCACAGGACAGTGCATGCAGAGTCTTGTGTATCCAGTGATGGTAGAAGCATCTCAGCATTGGCAGGAGTCTCCCCGTGGCCTCCCAAGCATTTCAACACGTCATAAGTCTCCACGTGGCTGCTCTGGCCCCAGAGGTCTGGTTCCATCAGGGTAAGCCCATGTGGCTTCTCCTCCAGCTCCTCTAAGATCTATCAGTATGCTTCCATCTTGTCTGGTCAGTAGAGCATCTCTCAGGGACTGAGTTGATGGTCTTTCATCTCCTTGAAGGAAATATCATGAGATTTCCCAGAATTCTCAGAGAATGTCATGCCTACACAGAAGTCTCATTGGCTATCTCCAGGTTGGCAGGCTAAACTCCATCCCTACTTTCTTAATCAAATTGACACCAGAGTATATGACTGCCACATATGTGTTTTTATTTTTGCTGACAATATATCCATAAATGCGGTGAAGTATAGAAGGGAAAATTCATAAAAACTTCTTAGATATAATCACACAGCTTAAGGGAACATATCACTGTTCTTGGGACATCAAGACAATGGACTTGGGTTAATTGGCATAGCGTAGTCAAAAAAACAATGTTCTACACCCTACTTTGGTGAGTAGTGGCTGATGTCATAAAAACTCATGAGCAGTCCTCATCTGAGGCACAACTATCAATCTTTCCCTATCCAGAGGAAAGAGTGATGGAAATTTGAAGACATGTAGAAAGCAATTAGTAGAGTCGAGTAATGGACCAGGAAAACATCTGTCTCCACAAGAAGTGCTAGATAGTGACTGGCTACCGCTACCAACTGCTCTGAAAAGGATCACATTAGAAGGCTCTGGTTAGATTGGAAAAAAAAGTGGAACAAAATTCAAGAATTCTAAAAAGGAACCATGGATCCCCAAGACTACAAACGTTAGTCACCCTTAGGTCCTCAAACTGAATTCACCCTTGTGTTAGAATACACAACCATTTTAGATCAAAAGGGCAGCATTGCCTAAAGACAAAGTTCAGAGGACAAGGAAAGAGGACAAGGAAAGAGGACATGGAAATTGGAAATGCAGGGAGAAAGTGAGATGCGTAAGTGGTGGGACATTGGGGAGATTGCAATGGATGAGTTGAAACAACAATGGGAATAGATGGTTGACTGTAAAAGTTATGATCTGCTCTCTAAACCTTCACATAATTCACAATAAAAATGAAAAGCCTCCAACATTGAAAATAGCTCGGGGAGGGGAGGACTTAAAGAAAAGGCCATTTACTTTGTCCATAAGTGAAATAATACATACTGGATTACTTATTTTATTTATATGAAATTATAAATAGACACAACTAATGTACGGAGATAAAAATATTTTGTGTGTAGCATAAGGACCATTGTTTTCTAGGGAGAAGTATGAAAGAATCTTCCTGGGTGATATAGTGTTTTATAGCTAGATAGAAGTCTGGGTTACCTATGTGTATGCATTTTTGAAAACTCAGCAGATGTATATTTAAGATCAATACATTCCATTGTATGTAAATTTTATATCACAGAAAAACCATGATTAAAAAGGGAACTCTAGTTAGTGATATAGCTGAAGGAAGTGAAGATGATATCTTAAGTTCACTATGAAATGTATAAAAAATAAGGATTAATGAGTGGATGAAGACTCCCTAGATAGAAGAATTGTGATTAAAATGTAGTATTTTAAAATGTTAAAAACAGAATCTAGATGTTGGTATTGCAAAAATTCATGGTAAAAATACTTAAACCTTAAGCTTTGTAATTGAAAAGCTTTAAAAAAGAACATTGGAAAAATACATGACATCCTTTTTTAAAAGTCCACAAATGTTGTTTTAATCTGACTCCTGAAACCTAACTGAACCAATTTAATAGAAGAACAATAACATTAAAATTCATAAAACCTTCTTCAATGAAATAGTTTTTCAACATAGGGCTTGTGTTACAAATTACTCAGCAAGAAAATAGCAGAAGACCAAGAAACCCACATGAAGCTGATAGGTAGTTAGCTTATTCTCATTAACCCTGGACAATTTATTGGCTAAGCTTGGAAAACAGATTATGAGCTTCCAATCTATGGACTCAAAATCAAAGGATTTGATCTTATAAATAGTTTGTATCATTTGTGTGGCAGTCATGTGCTTATGTTAATTTTATAATTGAAATATAGGGGTGGAGTCTGGCCTGTTAATCATGAGAAAGCCATTGAGTAGCTGATGAGGCCTCTGTGTGGGCATGGCTTTCACCTGAGACTCCTAGGAAATCTCACGGTATTTCCCTCGTGAAGATGAGAAGCTATCTTCCCCAGTTGTTTGTAGTTAGTTTGAGAGACAATTAATCACAGACTAGCTGGCAGCTTCAGAGAAGTTGGAGGAGCCAGCGGAGAGACCACTTGGCGTTGCCCTGATGAAGACAGACCTCTGAAGCTGGAGTGGCATGCTGTTGATGGACCTGAGCCCTGGAAGCGAGGAGCCATGGGGAGACCCCTGCCAGCGCCAGAATTCTGCACCAACTGACCTGTGACTTCCTGAGTTGGAAGCAGACATTATGGACTGATTGCAAGCATATGGGTTAATATTGGACTTCTAACTTTGCACTGGACTGGATTGGGATGCCTTCTTAGTGTCACATTTCTTTTGTATATAAACCCTTTCCTTATACCTATATGCATGCCTCTGAAATTTGTTCCTCTAGTCTATCCAGAGTAACACAATTTGGAAGAGGGTCAAGCAGATAAGCAGATGTCAATTATATTTTTGTGGCATGCATTTGAAGGAAGTAAACCTAAAATGATTGTTGCCCTTGAAAGATGAATAAACCAACAACCTAAGAAAAACTCCATGAAATAGCAGCAAGAAAGGCAATTGATAAGCTAGAGAATATACTTTATGAAGGAAGATAATGGGAAAGTTTAAACTTGTAAATAAATAGTATCAAATATATTTTTAAATGGAAAATGTTCTGATACTTAAGATAAGCTAGAGAAAACTATGTGAAATTCTGCAGAGGACAAAAGAGTAAATATTCCTAGAGAAAGGAAAAGTAATGAATTTATGAAGGAAATCAGGTATATTTTCTTTAATTAAATAGATCTAATGGGACAATTTTCTTAAAATGAAGAAAAACATAAATATGCACAATTGATATTCTCAATACTTAGGAGTATTTAGTAAACATTAACTATGCCTAAAACTTACTCTAAAGTTTTACAACTCCACTATTAAGAAATGAAGTGCTAAATCATGTGGAGAGAGTTATGTTGACTAAGGGAGGAACAGAAAGGAAGACTCCCTTAACTTCAAGTGACTCTCTTCTGAAACTGTCTGCCAGATGTCAGTACAGTAGTTTCTACACCACAGAGTCATAGCAACTAATGTCTCCTGAGAATTTCTATTCTGAGGACTCTTTCACCAATTAATGAAATAGAAGCATACACTTAGGTTGCAGAAATTCAAACAATGCATCACTTTCATATTACAAAAAGATCATTTTAAAAATCTGGAATGAAAATAAAAAGGAAAAGTCTGAATGGAGGTATACAAGAATACATTATTTTCGCCCTCTGTACTGTTTTTTTAAATCACATTACAATAATTAAGAGGAGCACAGCTCATGAGAAAATATTACAAATTTCAGATTACTCCACAACATATCCTCTAGAAACATTTAAAAGTTAATTTTAATGGAAAGAGTGATCCTGTTTAAATTTCATATTTGACATGACTGTGGCAA
Organism: Nesogale talazaci; assembly: GCA_004026705.1. NCBI lineage: Eukaryota > Metazoa > Chordata > Mammalia > Afrosoricida > Tenrecidae > Nesogale > Nesogale talazaci. The sequence goes on along the minus strand of PVJH01024867.1, from coordinate 15,487 downwards.
TCATGTACTTGATGCCAATTTCATGATTGGGAGTCTAGGGGTGGAGTCTAGACTGTCAATCTGAAAATAGCCAAAGAGACCTCTGTGTGGGCATGGCTTTCTCCTGATAATTCTGGGAAGTCTCATGGTATTTCCCAATTGGAGAAGAGAGACTTGACTCAGTCTCTGAGACAACAAACTCCTGACAAGACGAGATGACAGCATGCTGATCAATCCTGATTCCTGGAGAATGTAGGAGCCGGAGGACAAGCCACATGGACTTGCCCTGATGGAACCAGACCTCTGGAGCTGGAGAAGCCACAGAGAGACCCTTGCCAATGCTGAGATGCTTCTACCACCAATGGGTACTGCTGATAGTCCCTGAGCCCTAGAAATGAGGAGCCATGGGGAGATCCCTGCCAATGCCAGGATGCCTCTACACCAGCCGGATACATAAGACTCTTCACCCACTGGCCTGTGACTTTGTGAATTGGAAGGAGATTTTATAGACTGATATTGGATATATGGGCTAATATTGCACTTATGAGCTTGGACTGCACTGGGTTGGGATGTTTTCTCAATATTCTATTCCTCTTGTATATAAACCTTTCCCTTATATCCATATGCATGTCTATGAATTTGTTTCTCTAGTCTACCCAGACTAACACAATGACCAACCAACATTCCTAGATGAGCCCAGGAAATTATGGGGAACAACTAGATCACCCCGCAGGGGTCTCATCAAGAAGAAAAAGCACAGGGTACACAAGATGCATGTTTCAGTTTACACTACACAAGAATAGTGAAAATACATTCCAGATAAACATGTGACATGAAGAGTACTAGTAAGAAACTGGCATTAAAAGGAGTTTTAAAAAAGCCAGATGATCCCTTCAGGACCAGTGGTGAGAATGGCAATACCTGGAGGGTGGAAGGAAGGTGGAGTAGAAAGGGGGAACTGATTACAAGTATCTACATATTACAGTCTCCCTGGGGTACAGACAACAGAGAAGTGGGTGAAGGGAGACATCAGACAGCATATAACATAACAAAATAATAATAATCTCTAAATTATCAAGGGTTCATGAGGGAGGAGGGAAGGAGGGGAAAAATGAGGATCTTATACCCTGGACTGAAGTAGAAAGCAAATGTTTTGAGAATGATGAGAGCGACACATGTACAAATCTGCTTGATATACAATGGAGAGATGTATGGATTGTGATCAGAGTTGTTTAAGCCCCCAATAAAATGATTTAAAAATAATAATTTGAAGCACTCCCAGTTATAATAATAGAGCATGGTTAAGAAAACTAACTTTGTCAGTCGAAATGAATTCCAAAAACCACACATGACACCTATCATCGATCCCATCAGTTAGCATCAACTTGATGGCAGTGAGTTTACTTTTGCTATCTGACACCATGAGAACTCTGATATCCATATATACAAACGTCAACATGCATGAAAAGAGCACAGAAATTTCAAAACTAAGAATACAAATGAATGGCAAGTTAAAGAACATGTCAAAACTGCTCTTGAAGAATAACTTTAGCATAGTTAGGGAAACATTACATATTAATATCTAAAAGGATATTACTTTATGTTTAAACAGTAAACACTCCCAATACTGAAGAAATTGCAAAACAAATAAATAGGAATTAATTTCAAAATGTCAGAAGTTATACAATAAATGAAATAAGGAAAACATTCATACAGATTTAACACGATAAATGTAAATATTTTATTTACAGCATATAAAACAATAAAATTGAAAAGTCATTCCTAAGCAGCATGTATTACCTAAACAAATCAAGCTAGCCTAATCAAGAGAAAGAAACTAATAAAAAATTAAACTAAAACTTGAAATATGTCGATGATTTCCATCTAACCATAATTGAGGGATGGGAATAACCTGGTTCACAGTCAGAGTATTGGAGAGACGACTTGAGTAGATTAAAATCATAAATCTGATTTGAACAGTGAAAACTTGGTCACCTGATCTCCCTCTGATACATGCTGGGTTTAATATTTCTGTGCTTTATTCATGTTGGAGTTTATCTCTGATGTATTTTGTCACTGTTTTTAGACTTCTTGACTCTGCTACGTGTTTGCCTGGTTTTTTTTTTTTTTGTTGTTGTTATATGAACCCCTGGATAGATGAATTCACAATTGTTTAGCATGTATGCTCCTGGGTGATACGGTGGGTGGGTAGGGTATGGGAGATGATATCAAGGACTTAAAGAAGGAAGGAGATGTTCTGAAACTTATCTTGGTGGCAATTCTACAGCACCACTTGATGTGATTGAACTATGGAATAGTATGATGTCTGGATCAGCTCTTCATAAAATGGTTTGGAAAAAAAGTGTTTTCCTTTAAAAACAAAGCAAAACAACAAACCAAAAAACCCTTGGGCCCAGTCTAGAGTTTTTCATAGTCATATTTCTACTGTCTTCTCCAATGAATTGAACCAAGTAATTGTGGAAGCAATGAGTGGTTGGGTCATTGTCCTAAATATTTATTATCTAGGCCTTAAAATGTTGTTATCCTTAGGGTTATTAACTTTCCATTAATCCTAATCAGCATATATGATTCTAACTGTACTGTGTTCACCATTAACCCTGCCTGCCATGTGTGCAGAGTGAGTAGGTGTTGGGGGCGGGGGGCGGGGCAGGAATCAGAGGGCAAGTTGGTGTGCCAATAGGTTTTTCTTCTCTCTTTCTCTATCATTTCTCTTACACTCTCCCTCTGCTTTAGAATATCTTTCCTAGGGAAAAATTAACATTAAGCCAAGCTTGATCTTGGTCACTTCTGACAGTGAAGGAAAAGTCTCCACATCGGCTCTGTCATCTTGAGAGGTAAAGGGGGGTTGGTGCTCTCTACATTTGATTTTTAATTTATTATCATGAATAGAAAAGACACCTTATAAAGGCAATAAATTTGTGAGGCAGGGGGTGTGTCTATTGGTGGGGGGCAAGGCATAGTACAGAGAATATAAAAACATGATACACAAGAGGCTGGCTCCTCTCTAAGCAGGAGTCCATTGTTTCCTGAATATATTGAAATGGAATATCTACAGAAAGTTTTGGTTTTATTCTTTTCTCCTTTCTCTTCTGCCTGCTTCATCTTTCTGAATATTTACAGCCTTTTATTTAAGGTTGCTAGGAGTTTGCCTTGACTCCATGGCAGTGAGTTTGGCTTCTGTTTTTTTTTTTTTTTTTTTTGTCAAATTTGAAATGTAACCCATTTGACAGGATATGTAGAGGTAGCTTTCCTCAAGCTGATTTTACTGGGTTTCAGTGACCATTTTGATCTTTACCCTAAAGCTATTTTTTGTTTTGTTCTATTTTGTTTTCTGTTTTGCTTTTAAGATGTTCAAGGTGAACTTTGCATCTGTTAACTAAATCAACAGATTAAATCTGGAGAGATTCAACTGCCAAACTTGTGGTTAGTAGACAAGCATAAACAGCTAACAGCTATGTCAGTGACCAAAACTATTTCTGTACTATTTGATCTACTTCTCTCCACGTATTTCCATTTTTATTTGTATTTTCCACCCTGTCAGGAGAAACATCCTTTTCTGTATAATATCTTTGTCTTGTCCTTAACCTTTTAGGGAAATTTTCTAAGGAACTCGCCTATTGATTAGCATTGTCTGGTGTAACATTGTCTAACTGACAATATGAAGAAACTATAAAACAAATTAATAAGATTGAATTTCAAAATGCCAGAAGTTATATAACAATCTGTATGTATAAGTATGTATGAATAATCGTATTCATTCTGTTTTTTTGAGTTTTTCCAAAATGACCTTATAGAATGTTGCTTTTTATTTATCCTGCAACTGTTTCTTATTTTAACTTCATTTTGCTTTACCTAGTTCATCCACCTCTTTCAGTTAATCTTTTCATTTCAAACTGGTGAATCCTAGCTTGTATTTTCTTATAGAAAATTTGTCTTCTTTCATTCTTTGAGAATATCAAACATTTTTACCATGTTGGGCTGACTAATATGGCTTGTTATTTACAGATATATATTCTATTTTTGAGCTGTTGGAATTGTTTCTCCACTTATAATAATATACATAGAGGACCACCTATCCTTACTTTTTCATAAAGAGGTAGCTTACAGAGAGAATTGAATACAGAGAGATTGGGTTTTTGTTAGGTTTTTAATGTATTTTTTATTGTGAATTAGGTGTGGGAAAAGAATTTGCAATATATTTAATCCTCACAAAAACTCTCCTTCCAAATCATCAGATTGCTACTCCTCAACTCAATTATATTGCCCTCTCTCCAATAGGAACAGGAAACAAATTAGTACTAAGAAATTGTTTCGGTACTTTGGGAATCCAGGATGGTGGCATCCATGGAATTGAGATGACTCATTCAGAACCTTTCCCCTTCTGAATCTTGAGTGTGGAAGAAATTGCTTTCCTACAGTCACCCTTAATTGCAGTGAGCAGCTTAGTGGAGACTGATTTTCCTTAAGCATCTGGATCTTTTGACAAATTATATATGGACAATCAGTTCGGAGAAACTGAGACTCTCCAGTCTGAATAGAAACTCTGTTTTAGGATAAATTGTTATTATGTAGCACTGTCCTGGCCATGTTCTATAATAATTTTGATGGCTGGCATATCAGACTTTGTGGAGTGAAAATATTGGTCTTTATGACACTAAGACTAGAAAAGCTAGATGGTGTCTAGCTACCACTACCAATGGCTTTGAAAGATATCACATGGGAAGGTCTTGGATAGACTGGGAGAATAAAGTAGAACAAAACTCCAAATAATAAGAGAGACCAGGTTTACTGGTTGGAACCCTTGAGACTATGACCCCTTGTCACCCTTCAGGCAGGAAACTGAGTCCACCCCCATGACTTAATTTCTAATCAGACTATAAACAATGCTGAAAACGGGGACGATAACACTAAAAAAGGTACCTACATCTTAGAATCAGTAACTGAGATAAAAGGGACAGCATTTGCCAAAGTACAAAGTTCAGAAACATTAGGAGAGCAGGAGAATTGGGATCTAGAAACAGTGGGGTTACACTGAAAAAATGGTAATGATTGAGATGAAGCCATGTGTGGATGAACAGCTGAATATAAACCTGAGAATCTGCTCTCTGTAAACCTTCATCCAATTATAGAGACAAGACATTCTTTTGAAAGACTGTGAAGATTTTCTCATTTTTGGAACAGTTTTGACTTTATAGTTGAAATTGTACCCTAGTTTGCATAACACACAACATTTAGCCACATCTAGTATTGGCTTCATGTGGTGTTTATTTGAACAGTATTTTTGTTTTTTTAAAAATTCTACTAGTAGTATCCCTGATATTTGGGAGGAGGATGGTCTTGAAGGAAAGGAAACAATAGTTTTGATTATTTTAGTGGTAGCCAAGTAGGCATCTCACATAACATTATTTCATTTGTTTGGCGTGGAGTACTTTAAATAATGCATTTGGGGGTTGGGGAAGGAAATCAAAGAAGACTCCCAAAGTCTCTGATTATCAATGCTTTTCATTGTGATAGTCTGGCGGAAAAAAGATCGTAATGATATCAGGAGCTATACAGTACAAAGGGGACCCGGTTTTAATTATTTAAGCAGAACGTTTATTGAGTCTTAAACAGGACAAAGACAAAGACACAGCACCTCGATGTGGGAAACTATGAGCATGTGGTCATAATGATGTTTAGGATTTTGCTGAAGTTTCAGGGACTTAAAAAGGATCTGGGAGGTCAAAAGAAACAATCATGAATGCATGGCTGATGGCAGATCAATACGTCAAAGTTACCGGTGGGCTACAAAACTGGGAATGACACCGTGATTTGAACTCAACAGAGAAGAATTGATAAGATTGGTTCAGGGCCTTCCAACCAAGGCAGTCAGGGCATGACGTGTGATGACATGGCACCAGTAAGGCAGTTTACCTCAAGGACACACTCAGTAAGCCCCTAAAGGAGAATACCTCTCCCTGGACTGGCTAGTGGGGTGAAAGCAATGTACTCACTTTCCAATGCACTCTACCCGAGGGCCATGCTGTTCATACCCCTGGTTAAGGGTTGGAAAGGATTTAACAGAGGCTAAAACCATGTGGGGGTTCGACTAGTGAATTTGAGGCTTTCACGGTTATCCACAGCCTTCTGTAAACTGGATGCTCAGAACCAAGCTCTAATAAACAGGTCAAATTTTCATTTCAAATCAATATTCCACCTTTGGCTATTGGTGGAGAAAAGTAGACAATAAAAAGGCAAACTCTTCTTTAAATATCACTCAAAATTCGCTACCATAGAATTAATTAATGCTGGCTAACAGTGACCTTATAGGTTAGGATAGACCTGCCCCAGTGAGTTTCCCAGACTGTAATTCTTTAGATTCATCATAGTTACCAAATTCTACAACAGTGACTCCAAACCATGATATGTTTGCCGTCTATGAAACATTTTCCAATATCTGAAGTCATTTTCTTTGTTGTTGTTGTTGTTGTTGTTTGGGCATCACTGCCCTCTGGTGGTGGGAGTAGGAGACCCAGCCTTTGCTCCTGTGGAGCTGATGCTGGAATTGAACCTCCATCCCAGTGGACCACAGTCCCACGCACAACCAGTACACCACCGGGGCTCAGCCCCTGAAGTCATTTTCAATGGTCACATCTGGATAGAGAGAAATGCCACTGGCCATATTAGGGCCTGAGGTGCTACTAAATGTCCTAGAGTACACAGGAAATCCTGTCTTTCCAAAGAAATGATGAGTCTAAAGGTTAGTAGATTATAAAACAAATATAAACTGAAGAGAAAAAGCTTCAAATCTTCCTGTTGAAAATAAAAAGACTTCCCCCAGACCCTATTGTATGCCTAGTCACATTAGAAAACTTACCTTTGTAAATTCTTTGCAAGGTAGGTGAATTACTGAGGTTTTATCAAGAGTTTTCTAGGGAGTCATCTCTTTCAACATGCTGTCCTTAAGCAAGATTTCACCCCTGCCTCTCAGTTTCCTGGAACAGGATTAGCATAACTTCAGGTATCTGGTCATAATGACACTAGAAAACTAACAACATTATCTTGAAAACATAAATGCAATGGTTGGTACCCACTTACCTAGACAATGTTAAGATCACTTTCTGCCTTTGTAAGCTCTTTAGCAATGTCCTGTAATATATCATACTCTGGTTAAATGCTTATTCAATAATATGTTCTTTCTCTCCTTTTTTTTGGTAGAGATGCTTTCTGGTGTGTGAAAGTTCCACTTGAAGGCTATCAGAAGGATTGGCCCATGTCTGAGGCCCAAGTTTATTTTCGCTTTTGCTTCTCTCTCGTACATCTATCAAACCCTTTAAATAAACATAGGCATGTAATACAGGAACCTGCTTCTTGGCACTTCAACTAAAAAATATATAAAGAATATTCATAAGGGCAAGTCTTTACCCAAGACCCTTATCAGAAATTCCTTCAGTAACTCTCAGAAAAGGTTTTAAGAAAATGACCTATGACCACCCTGTCCAACCTTACTGGTTATCAGATGCCTTCTAGTCTATTCCAATCTATAGCAACTCTATGTGCGACAGAATGAAACGCAGCCCTTCGCTAGCCCCACAATTGTTGCTATGCTTGAACTCATGGTTGCCACCCCTGTGAGTCCATCTTGTTAAGGGTTTTCCAGTTTTTTATTGCCCTTCTATTTTATCTAGCATGCTGTCTTTTTCCGGGTACTTGTCTTTCCTGACAACATGTCCAAAGTATGTGAGCCTACATCTCACCATTCTTACTTCAAAGAGAACTCTGGCTTTACTTTTTTTCCAGTACAGATTTCTTTGGATTTGAGGGGCAGTCTATATAATACTTTCAATATTCTTTACCAACACCATAATTTAAATGCATTGTCTTTAGTCTTCCTTATTCAATGCAAAACTTTCAGATGCATAGGAGTCCATTTAAAAGACCATGGCCGTGGCCAGGTGCCCATTAATCTCCAGAGTAACATCCTTGCTTTGCAACACTTTAAAGAGGTCTTCTGCAGAAGGTTTACTCATTGGAATGCATTGTTTCAATTCTTGACTGCTTCATCCATGAGTCTTAATTGTGGATCCAAGCAAGACAAAATCGTCTACAATGCCAATCTTTTCTTCATTTACCGTGATGCTACTTATTGGCCCAGTTGTGAGGTTTGGGGTTTTCTTTAGAGTGAGTTACACTCTGCGCTGAAGACTAAAATCCTTGATATTCATCAGCAACTGCTTCCAGTCCTCCCCACTTTCAGCAAGTAAAACTGTGTCACCTGCATACCACAGATTATTAATAAGCTTTCCTCCAAGTCTGATACCATGTTCTTCTTTATGTGATCTAGCTTTCTATTTGCTCAACATAGGAATTGAAAAAGAATGGTAAGAGGATACAACCCAGACACACACTTTTCTTAATTTTGAACCATTGAATATTCTTTTGTATTTGATGAAATGCTTCTGGGTCCTTGTTAGGTTCTACATGAGTTCAATGAAAACTTCGGGAATTTCCATTCTTTGAAATGTTCTCTACAGGTTTTTTAAATGATTTTTTTTGTGATCCACACAGTCAAAGGACTTTACATATTCCATAAAACACAAGTAAACATCTTTCTGGCATTCTCTGCCTTCACCTAAGATCCATCTGATCTAAGAGAGCTTTTAGTAAAGACTGAACCTTATGAGCAGAGTCGACCTCTTTCTGGCATTCTCAGCTTCCTGCCAAGATCTATCTCACATCATCAAAAATATATTTTGTTCCTCTTCCCCTTCTGAGTTCAGCCTGAATTTCCACCAAAGGACTGCGACAACTGTTCAATGACTTTCAGCAAAATTTTATTTGTATGTGATAACAATGATACTATTCTATAATTTGCACATCTTATTGGATCATGAGTCAGTCCGGGTAGACTAGAGTAACAAATTTCAAAGCCACACATATGGATATAAGGAATGGGTTTATATTCAAGGGGAACAGGACATGGAGAAACATCCCAGCCCAGTCCAGCTCAAAGTCCCAAGTCAGATATTAACCCATATGCCCTAAATTAGTCCATAAATTATCCTTCTGACTCATGAAGTCACAGGTCAGTGGCTACAGATCCCCATGTCTCCTCACTTCCAGGGCTCAGGGTCCATCAACAGCATGCCGTGGTGGCAGAAGCAACTCATCACTAGCAGAGGCCTCCATGTGGCTGCCCCAGCCTCAGAGGTCTGGCTCCATCAGGGCAAAGCCATGTGGTCTCTCCACCGGCTACTCCAGCCTCCCAGACACCGCCATTCTGTGTTGCCTGTGATTAATCATCTCTGAACTAACTCCCAACAAGTGGGGAAGATAGCTTCTCATCTTCACGAGGGAAATATCTCAGGTGAAAGCCATGCCCACACAGAGGCCTCATCGACTACTCAATGGCTATCTCCAGATTAACAGGCCAGACTCCACCCCTACATTTCAATTATAAAATTAACATAAGTACATGACTGCCATAGGTCGCCCTTCTTTGAAATGGGTACAAATAGTGATCTCTTCCAGTCAGTTGACCTAGTAAGTGTCTTTCTTGGAAGAAGTGCGTGCTTTCTGTGCTTCCTCAGCTAGCTGAAACATTTCTATCAACATTCTGTTGATTCTGTAGTCTTTGTTTTTTGTTAATACCTTCAGTGTAGCTTGGGCATCTTCCCTTGACACCCTTGGTTCTTGCTATTATGCTGTCTCTTTAAATGGTTGGATGTCAACTAGTCCTTTTTTTGCATAATCACTCTGTATTCCTTCCATCTTCGTTTGATATTCTTGCATCATCGAATCTTTCAATATTGCAGCAAAAGGCTGAATTTTTCTGTAGTTCTTTCAGTTTGAGATATGCTGAGCCAAAAAACAAAGCTGAGCCTGTGTTTCCTTTTCCTCTAGGCCACTGCACACTTCCTTCTGCTTATAGACATTTGGGATGTTTCTAAGGTATTGTGATTATGAACAGTGTTGTGATGAACATAGGAGTGCATACATATATCTATTCATTTTATGGCTCTTACTTCTTAGGAACTATACCCAGTACAGGCACAACATTATCCACATTATCGAATTGTTTTTGAGCTTTCAACAAATCTCTGTCTTTAATTTAGAATAGTATGTGTTCTTATCATGATACCAAGTTGCCATTAGATCTTGTTTGTAGTAATTTTTCCCCATTAAGTGCCAAAATTGAGACACCTTTTTAAGAACTTACTGCTGTCCCCCACCTTGGCTTTTTTGTTTTGTTTTGTTTTTATTTTGAGGGGGGCATCACTGCCCTCTGGTGGGAGTGGGAGGCCCAGCCTTACTCCTGGAGAGCTGCTGCGGGACTTGAACCGCCAAGCCAGTGGGCCACAGTCCTGCACACAACCATTATGCCACTAGGCCTCGGCCCCTCTACCTTTGTTTTATTTTTTAAGAAGAAACATGTGGAGTCTAATGTACTTGTGCATGGGTAAGGAATTTCCCTTAGGATATTCCTAACCTACTTGTGCAGGTTCTGAAAACAAGCCATTGTCCGTTTCAAGATGTCTAGACCTTTGGATCAAATACTTTATGGAACTCTCCAAAAATGACTAGGTTCAAGAACTCAACATTCACTTCATTTTAAGGAAAATTCCTGTCATGTATCAAGAAAATGTATAAGAAGTTCTCAAGGAAATGAAATGACAGTTTGGATGGTGAAAACATTTCAAAGATGACTACTAACATTTGCGCTTGTTCATACTACTCTGTGTGGGAAAGTCTAGTCTGTCCTGTCCACTTGCCTTTTTTTCCTTTTTGAAGCTCAAGTTTGAAAAAGAACAGACTTTTATCTCCTAAATAGCTATAAAAGCTTTTAAACCAAATGATGATCAGATAAATCTATTAACTGATAACTAAAATAGATTTACTGAAAATTACTGGAGTAATGTCTAAATACAAACTGTTTTGGTTTGCATTTAACATTTTTTTCTTTCCCTACTCTATCAAGCATTAGTTTGAATGGATCACCATTATTCATCCCCAAATACACAGTGGTGAAGGCACTCTGAAATTTTGGTGGTTCAAACCTATAGACTGGAAAAGGATGTGACAGCTTACGTCTGCAAAGATTAACATGCATTGCCGTAGAATCAATTCTGATTCATAATGACTTTATTTAGGACTTCTGTAACACTAACATTTTATGGGAGCAGACAACAGTATTTTATCCTCAGAGCAGTTGGTAACTCAATGCTGTAACAGTTAGCCCAGAGCAGTACCAGGATTCCAGTCATGGACGCCTTATGATGCAGTTCTACTTTGCCCTATAGTGTAGCTGTAAGTCATAACCAACTTGAAGGCTATAGGTTCTATTTTGTACTTTTTTTGGATAAGCAACAGAGGGAGGAAAGGAGAAGGGTATGAAGTGAGAAGGGATATAGATATGATAGCAGAAACTATAGAAAATATGTAGATTCTGTGATAATTTAGTGATAAAGTCAAAGAATATTGGAAACATGTAGATGTAGCAAGACACAGAAAATCCCATTATACTAACTAAACATAGACTAAGATACAATAGTTAGGCAAAAACAGTATAGCTGCATGCTGATTCTCCCTAAAATGAGCTTTGATAGAATAATCTGCAAGGATGTGGGGTGTAATCATGAGAACTATTTGGGAACAAGGGGAAAACCATGTGCAGGCTGAAAATCACACTAGAATATCATTTTAAATTTGAGAACAAAAATATTTATCAAATGGCCCACAAGGCTATGTGTAAAAGAAGGAACAAAATAACTTTGGCATTTAGAAGTACTGAAAATAGTTATTAAACTGTGAGACCTTATGTAAATTAGACATTGTCATGAATTGAAATAGCCAGTATTAAAAATATGTCAATTACCTCCAAATTGAGCAATGTTCTATCAACTTTTAATTCAGGTGTCTATCTTTTGTTTGACATCTAGAAATCACCAGTAGATCCTCAGGTTTACATGGAAATGAAAATCCAAATTAATCTTTAAGAACAAAGTAGGTGGACTTATTTTACTATATGTCAATACTTATAGAATGGAAGTATATATGACAGTGTGGTACTGATGAATGAAAAGACCAATATATTTATTGTGCTATATCTATGCAAGATCTAATATCTATTGTATGATATCTGTACAATGAAGAAATGCAATGAAAATGAATAAGCTATTTCTTTCATTGTCGCGTGATATATATAATTAAGATGTATTGTGCCAAGCTAGCCAATAAACACATGTGGGATTAACTGAAGGGTGGAGAGATAAATGACTCAGTGAGTCTGTCTAATTCTCAGGTCTCTTGCTCTCTAATGGTCAGACCAGGGTGCAGCTGCCTTAGCCAATTCACTGATTCAGCTGGCAAAACTAACTTCCTACAAGACATTCCTGAGAAGTCACATGGACCTACCCTGATGCAGCCCTGGATGCTGGAGTAGCCATATGGAGACCCCTGGCAGTGCCAAGATGCTTACACACTAACCAATTTGGCTTTCCTCCTACAGTCAGCATCATTTTATGTGTTTTGTGAGATTTCAGAGGACTTGGTAGATTGGTGCTGGACATATAAACTAATGTTGGACTTGGGCAGCACTGACTTGGTATGCTCTCCTAATGTACAATTGATTACCCTTTTTAAAAACTATATATATATATATATATATATATATATATATATATATATATATATAAAGTTTCTGTGGATTTGTTTCCTTAGTTTACCCAGACTAACACATCATGTATGATTCTCACAGGTATAATGTTGAGCAAAGAGAGCCAGTTACACACAGATACATTGGATGATTCACTTCATATTGAGTCCAAAAATATAGGTTAAATCATGACAGTATTTACCTTTGGTAAGAAAGAAATGATAAAGATTGTTGTGTTGGTTTTTGTTGTTAAGTGTCATGAAACCAAGTTAGATTCACATTGACCCCATGTGACAGAGAAGAATTGTGCCATGCAGTGTTCTGGGATACAGAATCTTTATGGGAAAGAGCCCTTGTGACACAATGATTAAATACGTGGCTGTTAACTGGAATGGTCGACAGTGCAAGCAAACCCAAGGGTTCTGAGAAAGAAAATTCTGGAGATCTACTAAAGATGAATCAAACCAATTGCTCCCCCCCAAGCCCCAAATCTGTTGCCTTCAAGTTGATTCTGATTCATAGCGAACCCTTAGGACAGATTGGAAGGATTGCTAAAGGCCATAAATCGTTGTGGAAACCACCTACCATAACTTTCTCTTGTGGAGCAGCTCAAGCAAACTGGTTCAAACTGACTTCAGTTTGCAGTTGAGTGCTTAACCACTGCACCATCAAATTTTCTACAGCCTTGAAAACGCTTTGGGAGTCATTTTACTCTGTTCTATGGGGTCAGTATGAGTTGGAATCCATTCAATGGCACACAATGATCTTTATAGATTCAGACACCCATGCCAATAGTCCAGTGCTTAACTATTTCACTAGGAGGGTTCCTTTCTAAAGATTAGGATGGAGCATGAAGAGAGTGGGCCAATTGTATTCTTTTTTCCCAAAAAATGATTGGATGTGGTAATACAAATGTTATCTCTTTGTGACAATTCATTCAAGTATACTTAAGAGGTGTGATTGCTCATGTAAGAATTATGTTTATGGTGATGGAAAATATGGCAACGGATGTTGGTGATCATATAATGGCATAATGATATAATGACTGTCACTTAAATGTAGATTTGAAAGATGTTGAAATCACTAATTTTTCTCATATATATTTACAACACTTTTAATAAGTTAAGCTTTCAACTGGCCTAAAAGGAATAATTTTCTTACTAAAAATCACCACCATCTATAACAAATATCAATAATCTCAAAATGTTCCCTAAAAAACATTCTCATTGGTTACCACTGGTTTTGATTTGAGCACAATTTCATTACTCAGAAAATTGATAAATAAAGCAATTTAAATGTACCCATTCTTTCCCATACGAATTCTCTGCCAACATAACCTGGATGATGGAAGTTGTTTATAATGGAATTTTAGGTAATAAATACAATTATAATATTAGAATTTGTAATATTGCCTTAAAATGATATAATGGCAGTAGTCAATATGCTCAAAGGAATTCTGAAAGCTTTCAGTGAAGTTGTAATGGAAAGAAATGTAAAGTGTAAGGATGAAACTGATACCAAATAAGCCCAGTGATTAATCTTACATAACTAATAGTGGGACAACCTGGACCAATACTGCTGATAGCCATCAAGTGGAACTTTCCCATACCAGGAAGCATCTCTAAAAAAAAGGACAAAAGGAAACATTTTATTGAATAAGCATTAAACCAGAATATGATATAGCACAGGACATTGCTAAAGAGCTTCCGAAGGCAGAAAATGATCTTAAAAATTGTCTAGGTAAGTGAATATAAGCCTAAATTACATTTAGGTTTTCAAGATAATATTTTTAGTTTTCTAGTGTCTTTATGACCAGACATCTGAAGTTGTGCTAATCTTGTTCCAGGAAACCGAGAGGCAGGGGTGAGATCTATCTTGATGATTGCATTTCAAAAATGATGGCTACCCAAAGAAACCCCATGGGTCAGCTCTCCTTTGTACTGTAGTGCTGCCAGGAGTTGGAATGAATCTGATGACAGTGAATTTGGTTTTGGATGAGACATGATGCTTGGAAAAATACAAGGTCAATATAAAATAAGAAGACCCTTGAGAAGATGGATTGACACAATGACTACAATAATGTGTTTAAGAATTTTGAGGATGGAACAGACCGGCAGTGTTTTGTGCTGCTTTCCATAGTATCATAATGAGCAGGAACCAATTGGATAAGAATAAGGTAAAACCAGTATAGTATAGTCTGCAGGGACTATGAGGGGAGAGAGCACTTGTCTAAAAAAAATTACTCAACCAAGAGGAAAAAGAATTGAATGGAATAGAAATGAAAAGAACTGAAAAAGAAATTAATTGAGAACAGTTCAGTTTATAAGAAAAAAAATTGGGCTGAGCCCTGGTGGCGTTAAGTGGTTGAGTGCGGGACTGCGGCTCGTGGACTTGGCAGTTCAAATCCAGATCCAGAGGTGGCTCTCAAGAGCAGCACTGGGTGGCTCCCACAACCACCAGAGGGCAGTGAGGCCCACAAAAACAAAAACAAAAAAAAAAACAAAGAAAAAATTAAATAATCTACCTAATAAGTGAGCAACCTGTCAACCTAATAAATTAAAAAACTAATACAACTAATAAGTCAGTAAATTATACCTATTAAGTCAGTAACCTGATCTACCAAATAAGCAGTTATTCAATCTACCTAATGAGTCAGTCATCTAGTCTATTTAACAGTTCAGTCATCTGGTATACCAAATAATTCAGTTCTCTGGTCTACCTAATGAGTCAGGCATCTAGGTTACCTAATAATTCATGCATCTGGTCTACCTAAGAATTCAGTCATCTAGGCTACCAAATAAATCAGTCATCTGATCTACCCAATAAGGCAGTCATCTAGTCTACCTAATAATT
>PVJH01024866.1:10660-32547 GCA_004026705.1 Nesogale talazaci | reverse complement strand
GATGTCCTCTGTAAGGGAATGGGAGCAGTGGACAATGGAACCTGAGAGGTGGCAGTGTTTCTACCTTCTAATGGAAGGGCACATTATCGATCCCAGAAATCACGGAAACCATCTGCACCAAAGGGGTTATTGAAAGTTGATAAGACGTGTTACTAACACTTGTTCAAATGACTTTGAACAAGGCAGAGGAGGGAAAAGAGCAAAGCAAAATAGAACGGAAAAAAAGAAACAATTTCAAAAGTAGACTGAATCCTAACATCATCATCAGTCCATGTACACGATATGAACAAGTTATAGAGGCAGCTGGTCTGAATGACTGTCAAAATGACCAGTGCAGACACACTCTAACATGGTCCTGTCTATAGGATTCCCCATTCAGGTGAGAGATTGAACGTGAAAGAATGAAAATGGCGGTGCAACCATGAGTCCATGAGTCGCAAGGAAGCTCACGTGGCTATAGTCCCATCAGGCGGAGCGGACTTTAAAGCAAAGAGAATTGCTAAGAGTAAAGAGGAACAAAACATTTTCATAATTGGGGAATGCCATCAAGCAGCTACAACACAGAATGCGGACACACCTCATGCCAGAGGCTCAAAAACACAAAGCAAACACTGATACGACTGACAGGAAAAAGTGGGGGGAAAAAATGACAACTGCGGTTGGAGACTTCCAAACTCATCTCCATATTAGAGAGAATAAAAAATCGGCAAGGACGGAAGAACTGGACGCCATCATCAACCGAGTGGTCTCCCTGACCTTAGTGAAACAATCTCATTCACAGCAGAACACACACACACCCCCTCAATGTACATGGACCTTTCATCAACATACATGCTATTCGGAATTATTAAACCAATCTTTTTAAAGAAAATAAGTCACTTTGTTGGAGGCTCTAGTTCAGCGCTTATAATAATCAGTAATATCAACTGTATCAAGCACATTTGTGCATATGTTGCCATCATCATTTCCAAAACATTTTCTTTCTTCTTGAGTCCTTGGTATCACCTCCTGTTTTGTCCCCACCCTCAAGAACCATTGATAATTTATTTTCATATCTTACACCATCCGCTATTGTGTCAGTCACCTAATCTGGTATCAATCTGAGGATGAAGAGTGGAGGGGTGGAATCTAGCCTGTCAAATCTGGAGATAGCCAATGAGAATTCTGTGTGGGTGTGACCTTCTCCTGAGAATTCTGGGGGATGTGGTAATTTCTTTTTGGTGACGGAGACACTGTCTCTCTCAGTTCATTCCCTGGGAGATGCTGCAGCTGACGAGACACATGGCATCAGGCTGATAGCCCCTGAGCTCTGGAAACTGGAGGAGCCACAGGGAGACCCTGCCAGCACTGAGATGCTTCTACCACCACTGGATACACAAAACTCTGCACCCACTGGCCTGTTACTATTCTGGTGTCATTGCATGTGCTTTGTGAGTCTGAAGAGGATTTATGGACTGGTATCAGACATATGAGCTAATATTGGACTTGTGACCTTGAACTGCACTGGGCTGGGATGTTTTCTTGATGTACAGTTGCTCTCGTATATAAAGCTCCTTCTTTTTTTTAAAATTTAATTAATTATTTTTTTAGGCATCACTGCCCTCAGGTGGTGGGAGTAGGAGGCCCAGCCTTTGCTCCTGGGAGCTGGAATTGAACCTCCAACCCAGTGGGCCGCAGTCCCGCGCACAACCACTATGCCACCGGGGCTCAGCCTATAAAGCTCCTTCTTATACACATAAGAGTGTCTATGAATTTGTTCTAGTCTACCAGAACTAACACAACTGTCTACCTTCACCCACATTTCTGTTTTTGGTCCCCCTGGGTGGGGGTGGGGGTGGGTGTTTCATGCCAATTGTTGCGATCAACCTTCAAGAACTCTTGCCTGTATCAGTGTACATGCTTGGGTCTAGCCGGATTTGTAAGGTAGAACAGGGGTCATGATAGTGGTGGGGGTGGGGGGCGGGGGAAGCGTGAAAGAACTAGAAGAATGTTGTCTATTTCACCAGCTCCATACTGCAGCCCAGCTGGCTTGTCCTTTCCTTGTGACCATTCTGTGAGGGGATGTCCACCTATTTAGAGGTGGATTTTCAGTCACAATTCTAGCCCTCCTCATTTGCATTGCTATATTAAACAAATCTTACATGTAGGGCCATTAAAAGTGCATACAGTGTATTTTCTGATCATACTAGAATTAAATTAGAAAGCAGTAACAGAAAGATGCCAGAAATATTTCCAGTCACTTGGATATAAATGAATATATTCCTAAATGACATAAGGGTCAAGGAGGACACCTTAAGATACATACACTTATAACTGGGCAGAGGAAAAGATCTCAAATCAATAATTTAAGTTCTGCTTCAAGAAACTGGAAAAAGAAGAGCAAAATAAACCAAAGTCAAAGAAAGAAGGGAATGAAAACAAAGCAAGAAACCTAAAATAACAAAACTAAAAATAAAACCCAATAGGAAAAAAAAATCAAACTCAAAATGCTGGATATGATCAAAACAATAAACTATTACCAACAAGGGCTAGAATAAACAGAAATTATCAATACCAGATAGGAAAGAGAGGATATCACTATAGATCTTAGAGAGAGAAAGGGTAAAAGGTTGCAAAATATAATTTAAATGAAATAATAAATTCCTTTAAAACTACAAACTACCAGATCTCATCCAAGTTCAAAGAGGTGAACGGAATAGTTTATATATATGTTAAGAAATTGAGCTTGAAGTTGAAAAACCTAACAAAAGAGAAATTCCCTGGTTCATCTGGTTTCTTTGGTAAACTTCCACTTACAGCAGAAATAATGCAAACTATATATAGAGAGAGCAAATGACGGTTCTTTGCAACACATTTTATGTGTTGGCATCACTGGATTCTAAAACCTGACAAAGCCCATTGGCCAACCATAGGCTAATATGCCTTATAAATACAGATAGAAAGTATCACCCATATGCAATTCAGTAAAATAGGAAAAGAGAGAGATACCGAGGCCAACTTGGCTTTATTGTGGGATTACAAAGCAGATTCAATATTCAAAAAAGCTGTTTTTATAGTCTACTATATTAGCAGTGTTATGTCAGCGGCATATTGAACACAGTCTAACATCCTTTCAGTATTTTTTTTAAAGACTAGTCATGCACATTGAGAAAATAAATAACCTCTCTCAACCTGATAAAAAGCATCCACAATGTCTACTGCTGTCCCAATTAATGGTGAAAAACGGAAGCTTTCCTCCTAAGACACAAAAGAGGTGGATGGGGAAGGAAGAAATAGAAATGTCTCTATTCACAGATAATGTGATTGCCTTGAAAGAAAAGACCCAAACCCGCTGCCAATAGGCTGATTCTACCCATGGCATCCCCTGGTGTCTCTGGGTAGAATTGTGCTGTCAGGGTTCCCAGTAGACGTTTTAGAATGGGATGGGCCATGCTTTACTCCCAGGGGCCTTTGTGTTGATCTGTATGGCTGGCTTGTCAGTTAGTCTTTAACTGTGTGTATCACCCAAAGGCTCCCCCCAAAATGAAAACCTAGGGAATCGATGAAACAAGAATACCTCCTCACACCCCAAGGCCATCTGCAGGGGAAGTGACATCCCCTTACAGAAGGGCTGCAGGGAGGAGAGGAGCCAGTCAGGGTACAGTGTTAACAACGATGAAATATGCGGCTTTCCTCTCATTCTGAAATGCTTCCTTCCTCTCCCTGTCATGATCTGAATTCTACCTTACAAATACGGCTAGACCCGAGGGTGTACACCGGTACAGATAGAAACTGGAAACATGGGGAATCCAGGACAGATGATCCCTTTAGGACTAATGGTGAGAGCGGCGATACCAGGAAGGTGGAGGGAAGGTGGAATAGAAAGGAGGAACTGATTATAAGTATCTACATAAAATCTCCTCCCTGTGATATGGAAAACAGAGAAGAGGGTGAAGGGAGACATGAGACAGTGTATGATATGACAAAATAATAATAATCTATAAATTATCAAGGGTTCAGGAAGGGGGGAGTGGGGAGGGTTTAGAAAAAGGAGGAGCTAATACCAAGGGCTTAAGTAGAAAGCAAATGCTTTGAGAATGATTATGGCAACAAAGGTACAAATGTGCTTGGCATACAATGGATGGATGGATGGCTTGTGATAAGAGTTGTATGAACCCCCAATAAGATGATTTTTAAAAAAGATTACCTCCTCAAACCAATAAGTTTTGTAATATCACAAGGCACAAATTCAAAAATTTTACCCATCAAGTAGATTTCTATATACTGTTAATAAGCATTTCCTCCTTTAGCCATTCTCTATATTCTGCATCAAGATTGAGTCTCCTTCTGACATCCATTAATATCTTATATTTTTCTTGCCTTTTTTAGTGACAGGTTTTGATTTCTTGTGTATGATTTCCTGGGTATCATACAGCTTGTCTGGTTTGTGGTCACAAGGAAGCCTGGTAGGGAAGTGGTTACTCTTTGAGCTGCTCATCAAAAGGTCAGCAGTTTGAAAACACCAGCCACACCACGGGAGACAGATGAGGCTTTTCTATTCTCTTAAAAGTTTACCATTTTGGAAACTCACAGGGGCAATTCTACTTGGTCCTGTGAGGTCACCAGGAGTCAGGCTGTGAGGATTCAATGCATCAGATCTATTCTTCAGATGGTCTCTGTGGGGGCTGAGAAGGATTTAATAAGGCTCCTCTAGTCAAAGTCTGTCTCACCCAAAGACCTTTTCCTGGATGGGGTTGGTAAGACTCGATGACGATGCCGACCACAGAACTCACAGGCAAAATTCATGATGAAAGGGTTTATCAAGGAAACCGACAAGTTGCAATGCCAGTGAGAAACGCTCAGGGTTGAGTTGTTTATCAGGACAGTGAAGTGAAGAAGGTAAGAAGGGAGGAAAAGGAGCTGACAGGACTCACACCTGTGAGTAACTGCAAACAGGATTCCCTGGAGTGCCATCCTGCTGAGAAGCAGGAGGGGGGACCAGCAAGAGTCACGAGTGGGGCAGGACCTCTGGACCTGAGATCCCTGTGCAGTGGACCTCCTGGATGTAGGAGCCAGCTGTAATAGCAGAGGAACAGCAGAACCAGGAGCCAGAGCACAGAACAGAGTGATGTACTTCTCAACCCACAGAGTAAGTAAAGATAAGTGCCTTTTTTGTTTAGGGGACTGGCTTACAGAATGGATGCCTATGGCCATTTAATTGAGGAAGACTTGCTGACCCATGAAAGCAAGGTGGGTGTTTCCATATACTTAATTCAAGGAACTGGGTTTCTGGGGTGGGTGTTTCTACATACTTAATTCAGAGAACTGGGTTTGCTGACCCATATAGCTTAAACTGAATGGCCTTTGGGTTGAGGCTCATGGCAGAGTGGTGTGTCCTTTGGGCATTTATTAACAGACTTCTTAGGTGACCAGACGTCCCACTTTTTATCAATTTAACAATGTCCCATGGCATTTTAAAATTAAAATAAATATATTACCATTTTTATATATTACCATAAATATATTACCATTTACCATTATTACTATTTTTGCATTCTATGAACATTTTGGTTGCTCCATATAGACCAAATTTTTAATCAAGAACCTCCTCCCCCACCCACCCGGTTAATGGGATCCCGCTTAAAATCTGGAAACTTTATGGAACTTTACAAGTCTTGATAAACAACTCAACCCTGAGCATTTCTCACTGGCATTGCAATGTGTTAGTTTTCTGAATAAACCCTTTCATCATGAATGTTGTCTGTGAGTTCGCTATAGGCAATGTGATCAATACCAGAATCTAGAGCTCGAGTAGGGAATTCTAGTGAAAACAACACAATCTAACCAATTAAGGAGGTAGCATATGATCAAGAATTGATGACAATGAAGGAAGAAGTCCAATTTGTATTGATAAAAAAACAAGGGTCCATGAGTTGAAAGAAGACTAACAGTAATGTTCCAATAAATGGAAGTAGCACTGGTGGTGGTCACTCATCTGTGCCAAGAAATTTGGAAAAGGGCTGCCAACCACATTCATGCCCATTCTAAAGAAAAGTGACCCAACAGAATTCAGCAATTATCAAACAATATCATGACTATGACATGCAAGTTAAAAATGTGCTGAAGATGATTCAGAAACAGGCACAGCAATACATCAGTGAGGAGCTGCCAGAATTCCAAGATACATTCAACAATGGATGTGGGGCAACAGCTACCCCTCTTGATTGTCAGATGGATTTTGGCAAAAAGGAGAGAAAACCAGGAAGCTGTCTACTTGCATTTTATTGACTATGCAAAGTTATCGTCTGTGTGGATCACAACGACCACACTTCCAGGTGTTCATACAGGATGTGTACACAGACCAAAAGACAATCATCCGGATGAAACCAGGAAACGCTGCATGGTGTAAAGTGAAGAAAGGTGTGTGTCAGGGTTGCAGCCTCTCACCATACTTACATAATCGGTACAGTGAGCAAATTATTGAACTATGTGGACTTTATGAAGAAAGTTGGGACTGTAAGAAGAAAAGCATGGTATCCGAGTGGAGAAAGACTCATTAACTCCCAACAGATGGTATGCAGTTCACACAATCTTGCTCACTGAAAGTGAAGTGGACTTGAGGAACTTGCTGATGATGGCAGAAGACAATAGCCTTCTATATGTATTACACCTTGCAAGAAGGGGGTCATCGTGGTGTCTGACCTCTTCATCTCACAAGGAGGAAGTAGAATCAAACTCAGCATCAGCCTAAGATGCCTGCCTATGAGGCAGTGGTCAGCTGAACTTGGAGTTGCCCAACTCTACTTACCAATTTGACACCAATTGTCCCTCCCTCCCAAGACACTCTATACTTCTCTGCGGGGTTTAATAATTCATGGCAAAGGCCACACAGAATGCACAGTGTATACTCGCTAAAGATGTCTTCTCCAAATTTACTTAGAGATTTCATGGACTTCCAATAAAAATCTTAGCAGAATATTTTGTAGCTATAGACAAAATGATTGTGAAATTTAAATGGAAGGGTGAGGAAAACAAAGTAGCTACAACACTTTTAATGAATCAAATTGAAGCAATCACACTAGCCAATTTTATTACTGAATATATGAAATCATAGTGACAAAGATAATATGGTTTTGACAAAGAGGATAGACAGGTAAGTGGAACAGAAAATCCCAAAAGCAGATCTATAGAAGGGCAGTCAATAGGTTTTTTGAAAGTGGTACAACAGTAATTCAATCAAGAAGAGATAGTCTTTTCAATAAATGGTATTGAAGTGCTGGTCACCCATAGGCTAAACATAACAAAGGAACCTTTACCTAAACCTCATACTTTGTAAATATGACCTCGAAAACGACTTTTGATGTAAACATACAACCCATGGCTTCTCAAAGACAACCGAGGAGACACCCTCCACGGCCCATGAAGAGGTCAATGAGGTCTAGGATGTGGTGATGATCTGACCCAAAGAAAAAGAAGCTGACAGACTAGACTTCATCATAACATCGGCTCTGGGAACGACATTGGTGAGAGAATGACAAGAAGTCACAGACTGAGAGAAAACACTCGCATCTCAGATGGACACATGTAAAAAAGACTCTCCACCATGCTGAAAGATCTGAACTCTATTCCGAAGGAGGATGTGAGGCGAGAAACGAGCACTCCATGTCAGAGCCATTCCCACCAGATGTGGTTAAGCCATGTCCGGCTCACAACATCCCCAGGTGTGTCAGAGTCACACGGTGCTCTGTAAGGTTTGCAATGGTTGGCTTGGGGGATGTGGGTCATCTGTCTTTCTTCTGAGACACCTCTGGGTGGACTCAAACCTCGAAAAGGAACCGGTTGGTTTGCAGTTGGGTCTCATGCACCTGTGAATGGGCACAGTTAAAAATCACAGGCAATGTTGACACTACCAAAAGATACCGAAGAGTTTGAGTTCTCCTAGCTTGCTGCTGAGAGATCAACATGGCACAAGCCTTCAAGAAAATCCATTTACCTGCTGACCTAGCACTTCCACTCCTGGGAAACTAACCATAGAGAAAACAAAATTATGGTTCTTGTGAAACCGACCCACAAATATTGATGGCATCTGTGTTTATAATGGTCAAAATGTGGGTGAAGTATATAACCATATTGTGGTACCTCCACACACGAGAATGGTACTCTGCATAAGTGGAACAAATTAGTGATGCACACAATATGGACTAATCTCAGTGGTATCAAGCTTAGTGAATGAGGCTGTCTCAATGTTTATATACTGCATTATTCCTTTTACATGGCAATCTCAAACAGCTAATGATGGAGCACAAGATTAGCGATTGCCTTGGGTAGAAGGAGAGGGGGTGACCATGTAGGGATAGGCTGGCAGTTTTGAAGAAATGTTTGTGTGGCTTTGTGAATCCTCGTCCTGGTGCTGGTTATATGACATGTGCCTGTATTCACATTCAAGAATTATACAGCAAAGACCAAACTGTAAATTGAGTCTGCCATTGCATCATTCTGATTACTAGTGACCCTATATAGAGTCTCTCTGTGCAGACAGTCCCATCATGCTCTTAAAGAGCAGCTGGTGGGTTTGAACCATGGAGCTTTCAGTTAGTCCAGTCCTTACCTGACAGGGCCACCAGGGTTCCTCCACCAAGAGACAAGAATGCTGATTTTCTGAATGATACTTTGAAAAGTAAAATACAAAACAGTTGCATTCACCCAACCGGTGAAAATATAAAAGACTTAGATGTCAAGATCTATGCATGCTTTGTTTAAATGAAAATCTCCAAAGCTTGCTGAAATAAAGGAAGACACAATGAAAGGTGGTCCAGGACCATCTACTGCTGTTATATCCCCCCCTTGCTCTACTATGACATTAATCTGACAGGCATGGTTCTGTCATGGTGAATGAGTGCTATTAGAAACTCTGTCCTACCGCAAAGCCCCAATGTCAATGTAAACAGTGTGCAAACATTTAACAGTTTAATCTGTACAAATGAACAACTTAGGGATTATGGTTTGGATCCAGTTTATACTTGCATAACTTCCTTTACTCAACAGCATGTTAAATTCTATACCCCTGGATAAATTAATGTCCCTATCAGTAGAATTACCTTATGCCCCAGGGGGATGGTCGATAATGTTCTGTCATAAAATGATAATGAGGGCTCTAAAGTGAACCAGAGATACATGGATAAGTGAATTGATTTTGAACTTGCACTCAATTCTAACTGCAGTCTAGGAAAAGTTAGTTCTTTTTTTTTTTTTTTGAAAAATTAGTTTTTATGACAAAGTCCTGCTCTTTGCTTGTCCTTATGAAGAGAGCACTAAAACTGTGTGGAGAGCAAAGCGTGGTGGAAAAGTAGATGGTGCCTGGCTATCAAGAAGAATAGCACCGGTCAACGAAGTCCACATGGAAGATGCATACCAGCGTATGTGATGATAAATAATCAAATCCAGATCTGAAGAAGGGAAAGGTAATAGGGATTAGATTGAGAGCAACTGGTTTGCAGAAGGTTAGGGGTGACAGGGGAGACCAAAAGCCATTTCCAGGGTCCCTACATGGCACCCTGGTGGTATAGTGGTCAGAAATATGAATTGCCTTGATATCATACACAGATTATAAATTTGATAGTGGCAGATGTAATTAGGTCAAAATGTAATATCGGATCATTTTCTCTCCCTTCCCTTTTGACCCATCTTACGTCTGTTCTAATTTTAAATATTTCCTCTTTTTTCTCAATTGAGTGTATATGTGTATATGTATGCATATATGTATATTTATAAATCATTTTATTGGGGGCTTGTACAACTCTTGTCACAATCCATACATCCATCCTGCATTTGAGTTTTTTCCCTGATTTATTTTGTTGCTGTTCTTAGTCTTTTGATTTTTTTTAAAAAAATGTTTGGTATATTTCCCACCCTATGAAATCCAGGATAGGTAAATCTACTGAGAAAGTAGCTGAATCAGTAGCTAGCTGGAGGTATGAGAGAGGAGGTGGAAGGGAATGGAGATCTAGTAATGAGTGCAATAAGCAAGAAAAGAATCTAGAATTGATTGCAGTGATGATTATAAAACTCTTTAATAGGACCATACCATGGAAGTGAATGGTATGTGAATTATATATCCATAAAACTATTCAAAAACAAAATAAAGGGAGACATTTAAGTCAATGAAATATCCTGGCCCTGAATTGGGAAACCAAAGAACATAAAAATATTGCCTTCCGGCACATCAGAGAGTGGACAATAAGATAAAATAATGATAATTTGTAAAGTATTAAAAGTTCATGGGGGGAGGGGAGTGGAAAGGGAGGGGAAATAAGGGAAGCTGATAGTGGAGGCATACGTGGGAAAAGGATGTTTCGAGAATGATGATGGCAACAAATGTGCAAGTGTGGTCTGCATACAGTTGATGAATGCATTGATCATGATAAGAGTTGCGTGAGCCCCCCAATAAAATGATTTAAAAACAAAAACAATTCCCTTCCTAACCAAACCACAAATTAGATTAGTTCAAAATATTTCAAAATAATAATGAATTGATATTAAGCTATGCAAAACTATAAGATTTATGTTAAAACATAAACAAGAATGTCTTTTTATAAAGGTGCAATGAGCAGTTAAAATGCTTGTAGTGGTCAGGCACTTGATGTCAATTTCATGATTGGGATG
Source organism: Nesogale talazaci (assembly GCA_004026705.1). Lineage (NCBI taxonomy): Eukaryota > Metazoa > Chordata > Mammalia > Afrosoricida > Tenrecidae > Nesogale > Nesogale talazaci. The sequence continues at coordinate 21,906 of PVJH01024866.1, read as the reverse complement.
AAGGGGTGGAGTCTAGCCTGTTAATCTGGAGATAGCCAATGAGACCTCTGAGTGGGCATGGTTTTCTCCTGAGAAATCTAGGAAGTCTCGAGATATGTCCCAATTGGAGAAGAGAGACTTGACTCACTCTCTCTTGGAGACAAACTACTGACAAGATGAGATGACAGCCTGCTGATCGATCCTGATTCCTGGAGACTGGAGGAGCTGGAGGAGAAGCCACATGAGCTTGCCCTGTTGGAACCAGACCTCTGAGGCCCAGACACCACAGAGAGACCCCTGCCAGCACTGAGATGTTTCTACCCCAGCTGGATACACACGATTCTGCACCCACTGGCCTGTGATTGTCCTGGTGTGTGGTGGTCCTGTACTTGATTTCAATCTCATGATTGGGATGTAGGGGTGGAGTCTAGCCTGTTAATCTGGAGATAACCATTGAGTAGCCAATGAGGCCTCTGTGTGGGCATGGCTTTCTCCTGAGACTTCTGGGAAATCTCGTGATATTTCCCTCGTGGAGATGAGAAGCTATCTTCCCCAGTTGTTGGGAGTTAGTCTCAGAGACGATGAATCACGTACAAGACAGCAGTGTCTGAGGAGCTGGAGGAGCCGGCGGAGAAGTCACACGGCCTTACCCTGATGGAACCAGACCTCTGACGCTCGTGAAATCACATGGAGACCCCTGCCAGCACTGAGTTGCTTCTACCACCACTGGATGCTGATGATGGACCCTGAGTCCTAGAAGCGAGAAGCCCTGGGGAGACCCCTGCCGGTTCTGGGACTCTGAACCCACTGACCTGTGACTTCGTGAGTTGGAAGAAGACTTTATAGACTGGTATCAGGGATATGGGTTAATATCAGACTTATGACTTGGAACTGGACTGGGCTGGGATGCTTTCTCAAAGTCCCATTCCTCTTGTATATAAACCTTTTCCTTATATCCATATGTGAGTCTATGTATTTCTTTCTCTAGTTTACCCAGAATAACATATGGTGTCAGTGCATGTGTTTTGTAAGTCGGAAGGAGACTTTATAGACTGGTATCGGGCATATGGGCTAATATCGGACTTATGACTTTGGACTGGACTGGACTGGGATGCTTTCTCAATGTTCCATTCCTCTTGTATATAAACCTTTCCCTCATATCCATGTGTGAGTCTATGTATTTGTTTCTCTAGTTTACCCGGAATAACACAATGTTCTCCTGGGAAAAAAAGTGCAATAAAATAACATGGGTTTATAGAGTAGTGGTGCAAAAACAGAAATATTGAGCCATGGAAAAGAATACAAAGATAAACTCTATGAGCCTTCCTGAAGTTAAAATAGCCTCTCCAGTAGAACATAGAAGGATAATCTGCATCCGGTCCTTCGAGCCGTCATCAGGCAGGCCTGGAGTAACAAGCCACAGTGAAGGCACCAGGGCCACACAGATCAATTGGATCCAGCTTTCGCTTTCAAATTCAGAGGCTGGAAGAGCTGGAATCTCAAGAAGCAGCACTTCGATGATCAACAATTAAAAAAGTGATGAGACATAGGCCTCGCAGTGTGGTAAAAATGACAAGAGTGCCAGCCTTCTTAAGATGCAAGAGTCACGACAGGTACTTCACCGACTCACTCACTCCATGGGTCTGACTTCCTTTAAGGAGCTGCTCTGAAGAAGGGCAGAGGCTGATGCAGGTGTTCAAGACAGCGCTACTTCACCCAGTGAACTCCTGGATTGGGTGAAGCATCAAAGACTGGCGATGGAATTAGAGCCCTTGGGAAAGGCACAATATGAAGGGGATAAAGCAAAAGAGAGGATTCGTGCGCCATTTTCATACTTATGAGCATGAGACCTGCGACATAGACTCTTCGTGTTTCCCATGCTGTTCTTTCTCCAGCAGCTCCGCCACCTGGCCTGCCTGACAAACTTCCACGTGATTGTAAATCATGCAAAAAGCAGTTTCTGGGTGGAGCCTTCTCGAATGCCCTCAGGCATGTCCCTTTGCATCTGATGCAGCCTGTCTCCAGTCTATCTCAGCATTCACTACCCTTATTTTTCAGACCATAAGATGCACCTGACTATAGAGAGGATGGAGAGAAGGTGGGATAGAAAAGGGGAACCGACTAAAAGGAGCTACATAACTTATTCCCCCTTGGGGTATGGAGAGAGGGAAGTGGATGAAGGGACACATCAGACAGTGTATGATATGACAAAATAATAATAATTGATAAATTATCAAGGGTTCATAAGGGAAGGGAGAGTGGGGAGGGAGGGAAATACGAAGAGCTAATACCAAGGGCTTAAGTAGAAAGAAAATGTTTTGAGAATAATGATGATGGCAACAAATGTACAAATGTGCTTTGCGTGCAATAGATATATGTATTGACTGTGATGGAAGTTGTATGAGCCCCCCAAAAATGATTTTTTAAAAAAGACACACCCAATTAAAAAATCATTTTATTGGGGGCTCTTACAGCTCTTATAACATTCAATACAGCTCTTATAACATTCAATACATCATCTGTATCAAGCACATTAACACACATGCTGCCACATTCATTTCCAAACATTTTCCACTTGAGCCCTTGGTATTAGCTCCTCTTTCCCCCTCCCTTATTTTTAATGAATCATTTTATTGGGGACTTATATACCTCCCCTCACGACCCATACATACACCAATTGTACGCAGGCCATATTTGTGCATCTGTTTCCATAATCACTCTCAAAACATCCTCCCTCCACTTAGGCCTCCAGTACCGGCTCTCCATGTTTCCCTTCACCCTCCTCCCCCATGAACCCTTAATAATTTACAAATTGTTATTGCTTTTTCATATCATACACTGTCCAATGTGTCCCTTCACTCACTTGCTTGTTGTCCATGCCCCAGAGAGGAGGTCATATGTAGATTCCTGAAATTGGTTCCCCCTTTCTACTCTACCATCCCTCTACCCTCCTGATATCACCACTCCCACCACTAGTCCTGATGGGACATCTATCCTAAATTCCCCATGTTTCTGACTTCAGGACACACCCAGTTTTTAGAGCAGGAAAAAAAGAAGAAAAATTCTGAACCAAATACTACAAGTATACAAATGTCCTGGGCTACCACACTTTGGGACCAGAATCCGCACCCTTGTTTTCCCCCTTTTTGAGTGGGGGGTGTAGTGCATCTTATGGTCCGAAAAATAACGGTAACTATCAGTGTTGGTGACGCTTCACCCACACACCACCAGCCTGAGTTCCCCCTCAATGGGGTGCTGCGTCTCTTTCCTGCTCAAGGTCTAGGCAATAGAAACCCAAACTCATTGCCAGAGAATGGCCACTGAGTCTTAGGGACCCAGTAGAAGTGGGTAGAACTACCCCGGTGGGTTTCAGAATGTGAGACTCTGTATGGGAGTAAAGCCTCATCTAGCAATAGTATAAAATCACTCGTTGTGGCCCACGTGATCCCAGACTCACTGCTGTGGAGTCACCCTCTGGGAAGGGGAACCTGGAGTTGGATGGGGCCAGGAGAGAGATCTTCTAAGCTGTCTGGGTTCTCTCAGTTCTTGGTTGACCTCAGAGATGTCTCTCCTAGAGGACATAAGGTTTTGGCAGATAATTAAGTTTCTCCCTGTTCAGGGATTTTTTTTTTTAACTGTGGTAGGAGACAGTCCCTCACAAGGAGAGGTATGAAGAAAACCCCCCCCCCCCAAAATCAAATGAATAATGGAGAGTCCTTCTACAAAGAAGAAAAGGCTTCTCTCCAAGTTCCTCTTCTCCTATTCATTGTCAAGTCATCCATCAGGTGCCTCAGCAATGCCATTCTGTTAAGAGTAAAAAATTCTCTCTGTGGTGGTAAAAAGGAAGCCTGAAGACACTAAGATGCACACAACTATGTAACAGCCAGATTTCTTATGTAGAAGAGACTTAGCAACATTAGTTACTAGAAGGATCCTTGCAAAACAATCTTCCACATAGATGATAACAAAATAGAATCAAATCCATAGTGAAGAGAAATATAGGATATTACCATTTGCCCAAATGAAGGTCATATGAATTACAAATTATTTGATTTCTGGAAAAATAGGTAGTGAATATCAACCAAATGCCATTTTGGTTTCTTTTTAAAAAGTTGGAACCTGAGTACATGAGAATAAATGAAGGGGGAGGAAGATAGAATGAAGTACATCCTGGCCCACTGAGCCTTCAGCATGATATTCCCACTTAGAACTGTCGATACAATGAGAGGACCATATGGGCTGGCCCCAATATGAAATACAGCTACCCTCACTGACTCATGACATTTTGGGGTCAAAAATGGAGAAACAGGGTCAGGATTATACCCTATCTGACCCAACCACACCAAAATACTAAGGGTGTGCGACAGAACACCATAGATATACTTTGTGACACCCCATCCCACTCAACCAGGAGACACTCCTGGAAGTCAACAAACAGAACTTAAACTATTTACAGGACTTTATATTGTTGTTATTATTGTATTCTTGCATGTACGTCTACATGTTGGATATTGGGGGTTTTTTTGTTGATGTTTTCATTATTTTCTTTTCTTCTCTTGCTTCATTATAGAATGCCCTTTTTTTGAGTATGTTATTTTTTCTATAGGTCTATCTGGACGGGCTGGGATGGATGGGTGGTCTAGGGGTGAGGATGACAGGACTGATGGTACTAGGGTGGATGTAGGTGGGGGTGGGGGCTGTTGACTGATCCAGGGATGGAGGAGTACCATGTGGTTCAGGATCGGTTGCGTGGTGGGTGTGGAAGGTCTGATAGGGATTGATTAAAACTAATGTAATAGAAAGATAATATTGAAATCCAAATGGAGGTTGAGTGTGATGGTGGGATGGGAGGAGGTATAGGGAAATAGAGAAAAGAACTGGGAAATAAGGGGCATTTATAGAGGTTAAATACAGGCATATACATAGGTACATATATTCATATGATGAAGGAGAAGTAGATCAATATGCATATACTTATAGGCTTAGAATTAGGACAGCAGATGGGCATTGGACCTCAATCAGGTACATCCTCCGTGCAAGAACATTTTGTTCTATTGAATTGGGATTCCATGATGCACAGCTCCCTGACACGATCACAGAAAACAAATGTGTGCGTAAGCAAATATGGTGAAGAAAGCTGATGGTGCCTGGCTATCATAACATGTAGCGTCTGGGGTCTTAAAGGCTTGAAAGTAAACAAGCGGCCATCCAGCCCAGAAGCAACAAAGCCCACATGGAAGCAGTACACTAGCTTATGGGACAAAGAAATACCAATGGGATAATTATCAGGTTTCAAGAACTAATAATCATAACATTGTATGCTCACTTTTCTTATATGACTGCAGATGACAAATATGTGCAGAAGCAAATGTGGTGAAGAAAGCTGATGATGCCCGGTTATCGAAAGATGTGTGTCTGTGGTTTTAAAGACATGAAGGTGAATAAGTGGCCATCTAGCTAAGAAGCAAGTCCACATGGAAGAAGCACAACAGTCTGTATGACCACGAGGTCTTAAAGGGATCCGATATCAAGCATCAAAGACCTAAACAATATATCATTATAAGTGAGTGGAAGTTCAGATTGGGGACACAAAGCCCATCAATAAGTGAAGAGACATCCTCTTACAGAGGGGTTATAGCGAGGAGATGAGCCAGTCTAGGTGCAGTGTAGTAGCAATGAAATGTTCTCAAATGCTTCCTTCTACCGACTATCATTATCCCAATTCTGCCAGACAGATTTGGCTAGACCAGGGGATGCACATTGGAGTTGAAAACGTGGAAATTTAGGATAGATAATCCCTTGAAACTAGTGGGGAGTGGTGATACTGGGAGAGTGGAGGGATGGTGGAGTAGAAAGGGGGAACAAGTTTCTCGGATCTACATGTGACCTAATCTTTGGGTTAAGGACAATGGGGGTGGGGATGAGTGAAGTGACACATTAGACAGTGTAAGATATGAAGAGATAATAACAATTTGTAAATTATTGGAAGTTCATGGAGGAGAAGAAGGGGGAAGGGGAAATATGGAGAGTTGGAATTAAAAAATTAAAGAACTAGAGGAAAGAGGGGAAGAGGAGCTTATGCTGAAGGGGTTCAAGTAGATAATGTAGATGAATGTGGTAACATGTGTACAAATATACTTAATACGAACAATGTGTTAAATGTTGTAAGAGCCCCCAATAAAATATATATTAAAAAAAGGCATTTTAAACTCTCCTTTTCTTTTTCTTTTTTTTTTGGGGGGGGGGCATCACTGCTCTCCGGTGGTGGGAGTAGGAGGTCCAGCCCCACTGCTGGAATTGAACCTCTGTCCCAGTGGGCCACAGTCTCGCGCACAACCACTACGCCACCGGGGCTCAGCCCTAAACCCTCCTTTTCAATAAGATCTAATGCACCAACAAATGGAGGTACAGGCTGCATATTTATTTTCAATTATAATCTGAACAGTGTCTAAATGTGATTCATACTACATTGTGACTAATCTTCATCAAATACTCTATTACTGGGTTTATATGTATCACTAAGAAATTTATTTAACCTTTTTCTTTTTGTTTTTTTTTATGGATTAAATTCCTTGTTTACCGAAAAAGAGAAATATTTATGGTAACAGGTTCCTGGGTTAAAGGTGAATTGTTATGACATTCCAGGGAGATTAAGGTTGATGAATATTCTGATTTGACACTTTGCAAATGTGAAGCATTAATGTTGATCCAAAAATATCAGTACTATATTCATAGTTAATGTTTCATACAGTATAATTTTCTACTGAAAAAAAATTTGCTTTTTTTTGCATCCCATCAGTCTCTCTGAGGAAAAGAAAGAGTTTTTTACCTTAAAAAAAAAAAAGTTGGTACCTAAGCACAAATCTTTATTCCTGCTAGTATGCCTGCTAATACTCATCAGGACTATTAAGCTTAAGAAAGTTGGATAGTCGAATAAAATTGCATAATAGGAATTTGTTCAGTTTTATGACCACTATAAAATGATATTGCATCATGAGGCTTAGCTTCTGGGAAAGACAAACAAACATGTTTCAAAGCCACTCTTACTAAGAACAAGTAGAAATGTTGGACAGTAACCAAGCAAATCAAAACAATTCCCATTCCATACAACACAGCAACCACAAACCTGCTGTACAGGAGCGTTATTATGTCTGTGAAGATTTGCAAGGCCAAGTTCCAGCAGAGAGAATGGAGCCCAGAGATGGACACCTGCTACCTGAAACCATTTTCTACTTTGAAAGCAATGGCCAAGAGGCTGGAAACCTGAGCACAGCTTTCAGGGCACACAAATGTGCAAGACCTCTCCCAGAACCAAACACAAAAAGAAGACCCACATGATGGCAGTGTCATGCAGAAGCTCTAAATAAATATAATGACTATCATCAGAAAGTAAAAGTGCAAATGAGGAATTTGGAGAAGTCATTAAAATTATTTTAAAACTGAGGATTTTAGGACTGGAGAAACAGAAATGGGTTTCACAGCATATTAGACACAGTTGAAGAGAGAATTAGTAAACTTGAAGTAATAATAGCCAGTCTGAGGCACAAACAAAAACTTATCTTTATAAGTGGAACATAGTGAAGTGGCTGATCATTTATGCAATTGGTGTTCTAAAGGAGAGAAAATCCAAGACATTAGCAGTATTTCAATAGACAATTGCCGAGAAATTTCCAAAATTAATGAGAGACAAAGTCTCAGAATTATTCAGCAGTGGAATGAATTCAAGTACAATGAATTTGAAGATGTGTGATGATAAAATTGCTGAGAACAAAAGAAACAAATAGTATTTTCAACAAAACCAGAGGAAGGAAAAATATTTATTACACTCAAAAAAGCAACAATTACGACTTCCAGTTCTATTTTCAACAGAAACAAAAGGCAATTGAGTACCTTTGCATTACCAAGTTCAGAATAAATTTCAGTGAACATAAACTTCAAAAACTATGGTTAACAAAGATATTTTAGGGAACATTTAAGATAAATAACTTTAGTCTCCCTTGGCCACCCCCCCCACCCTGCGCAGCAAACTCACACTAAACAAAATAAAGGAATTCCCTAGCTAGAAGAAAAATTAAACCAGGGAGAAATCCAGAGCCTAAGTAATGAATAATGAGCAATTGGGAGATTAATGAGTGAATAAATTTAAATAAATAGTCACTGTATAAAAATTAAGATGGCTACATTATAATTACAATTATTATAACAATTACATCTCAGCATCAATGTAATAGACTCAATGACATAAACCATCCTGAGTGTGACGCAGGACTGAGCAAGGTTTTGTTGTTACCCGAGTGCTTAGTATGGCTGAGTTAACGTGAACCCCACAGCAGCCAGCCCCCACGCTGCATGTGTGTCAGACACAAATCAAATCCGTGGCACCACCAGAACAGAAGGCAAGAGGGCCCAGTGTCCAAAGGCACTTGCATTTTATGGAAAGTGCTCCTAGTACTATAAATTACTAATCGTAATTTATATTACGATTAGCTAAATTTGTTTTATCTAGGATCAGTACAAAATTGTTCTATCTAGGATCAGTACAAAGTAACATTTTGCAATGACCAAAACACTTATATTTATGCTGCCCAAAGTGGGAGCCACTAGTATCTATTAAACGTGCATTGTGGCTAATGATGACCACGCACTGGATGGGACAGGTAATTCTCACAACAGAAAGAAGGGATAGCTGGCAAGCTAATCGAAAGGGAAAAATATAGTGTATTACTTAGAAATACTTAGTTATCCAAGAGAAGGCAGGGAGAAAGAAATAGGACAGTTATGGTCTTAGTTTGACTTCATTCATTCCCTCAGACTTGTGTATGTTCATTTGTGTGTTTTTTTTTTTGTTGCTGTTTTTCTCCCTGAAGGGAGTGCATTGTTCCTGGAAATACTGCAATACCAGGCTGATGCATGGAGTGGACGGAGCAAGCTCCTATTCCATCTCCTAATTCCATAAAGTCCATTTAATATATTGTCCTCGGATAGAGGATATATCAGATATTAAACTGATAGGAACAGATACTACAGTTGATCTTAGCCCAAAAGCCGAAAAGCGATTCTGTGTGTTCATTTGTATAACAGAGATCGTTAGGTGCAAGAAATCCAATATAGATAAACCCTTCAGAAATAGTTATGGGAGTAATGGCTCCCTGTGGGTACAGGAAGAGGTGGGGAGGGGGGAACTGATAGCAACAATGATCATATAACCCCACTCCAGGGGAATGAATGACAGAATGGTAGGCAAATGAGTATAATGGATGGTGTAAGAGATAGCAAAAAGAAATAATAATAATAATAATATTTAATATAACAAGGGGGTTAGGTTGGGGTGGGGGTGGGATATAGAAGAGTTGATAGTAAAGTGCAAGAAGGAAAATGTTTTGAAAATGATAGTAGCAGCAATTGTACAATCATGGTTGATCTAAGTGAATGATGGATTGTTATAATATCTGTAAGAGCGCCCAATAAAATGGGGACAAAAAGAGAGAAAGATATAGGAATGTAGACTAGGCAGGAAAAATAGAAAACAAAAGTCATGGGGGTAAATTTAAACTCAACCACATAAATAACTAAACTACCTTAAAGGAAATTTTAACCAAATGCTCCAAGTAAAAGATAAAGATTTTTTTTTTTGGGGGGGGGGGGGGGCATCACTGCTCTCCGGTGGTGGGAGTAGGAGGCCCAGCCCCACTGCTGGAATTGAACCTCTGTCCCAGTGGGCTGCAGTCCCGCGCACAACCACTACGCCACCGGGGCTCAGCCCAAGATAAAGATTTTCAAACTGGATATAAACAAAATAAAATAAACACAATACAACTACATGGCGCTTACATGAAACATACTGTATAAGCTCACAGAATAGTCAAAGGCTATAAGAATGGAAAATGGGCTGAGCCCCAGTGGCGTAAGTGATTGAGTACAGAACTGCGGCTCGCGGGCTTGGCGGTTCAAATCCAGTGGCAGCTCTCAGGAGCAGCACTGGGTAGTGCCCACGACCACCAGAGGCGGTGATCCCGCCCTCCCCCCAATTTTTTTTAATTATATATAAAAAAGAATGGAAAACAATATACAACACAAAAGGTAACCAAAGAAAGTTGGTTTTATACCTCTATAAATATCAGACAAGGTAGACTTTAAGGCACATCTAGAGATAAAGAGGTACATTTCATAGTTATTCTTTTAAATCAATTAAGGAGGAAAACTTACATTATTGTATCTAATTGTATCATCATAATATACAAGTCAAAAATGACAGAATCAAAGTGAAATTAGGGAAATCTACAACTGTGATGTTCTATTTTCCAATCTCTCCCGATAACAAACACAAAAACCAGAGAGACATCAATTTTCTATGTTACAGGATTAACAAATCTGTCCTAAGTGATGAAAACTGAACCATGCCTTCAGCAAGTGCACAGGACATATCCGCTTCAAGTGAACAGGAAAATTGTACCAAAATAGCGCTGGGCCATAAAGCAGATTCTGAACATTTCAAAGGTATAAATATAGCAAAATATATACAGATGTGGAAGCTAGAACTACAAAGTGGGGATGACAGCGGGGAGGGGGGGTTAACTCCCCCAGAACACCCTACATGGAGAAACAAAATCATTCTCATGAGTTTAAAGACTTGATCTAGTCAAAATATTACCTACTGCCATCGAGTGGCTTCTAATCAGAGCAGATGGCATTGTATTTCTCCTGTGGAGAGGCTGGTGGGCTAGACCCCCACCTTATGGTGAGTAGTTTAACCCTTACTGGAGAGTTCTCCTTGAAGATAAAGTTAAAGCAATTCTCATCAAAATAGCAGGACAGTGTCCAGCTACACACAGCTGATCCTTAAATTTGTATGGGAAGGCAAAGAGACTTTAGTGGAAGGAGTGGCACAGAGATCAGCAGGACGGAATAAAGATCCTGGAAATAGACCCACAGAAGCACCGCCAGATTTTGGACAAAAGTATTAAGATCATTCGATAGCAAAGAATAGTCTTTTCAACCACTTTGTATAAAACGATGGACACACCTGTGCAAAAACAAAACAAAACAAAAAAACCCACAAACCTAGACAGATACCTCACACCTTAAACAAAACATAATTTAATAGACCACAAAATCATTTAACAAGGGCTCAAGTAGAAAAAATTTGGAAATGAATATGGCAACATGTGTACAAATATGCTTGATACAAAGATGTATCGAACGTGATGAGCGCTGTAAGAGCCCCCAATAAAAGCATTGAAAAAAATAATTGAATATCGTAATTCTAA
>PVJH01024866.1:0-10560 GCA_004026705.1 Nesogale talazaci | reverse complement strand
AAGATCTTAACGGTTCACAGGAAAGGAAAGCCCCAACATGCCCCCTTGGAGGCTGGTGGCTTCAAACTGCTGGCCTTCTAGATTCCCAGCCCAATTCATAGCCATTGGACTTTTTCTCCATGCTAAAATACTGGGAATAAAAGTTGGCCAGGATAAAGTATTCGCAAGTCACATTTCTGAAAACGACCCTGTGGTGGTTATGCACTGGGCTGCAATTCACATCGTCGGCAGTTCAAAACCCCAGCAGTTCCAAGGGAGAAAGACAGAGCTTGCAGCTCCCCAAAATAGTGAGTCTCAGAACCCCACAGGGGCTTGCTATGAATCGGCACTGAATACTTGATAGCTGCGAATATATATGTACATATATATATATATATATATCAACAATAAAAATGGGAGGGAGGAAGAACAACCCAATTAAAATATGGGTGAAAATTCTGAATAGATAGCTCACCAAAGAAGATATATGGGCAGTGAATTGCATGAAAATTTATACATATTCTGGCATTAGGAAAATGGAAACTACCACTGCAGAACAATATTCTGTCTATACTTGAGCATAAGCCGGCCTGAATATCAGCCGAAGTACCTCTTTGTACCATAAAAACTGCATCAAAAGTGTGCTGAAAAACCTCGGCTTATACACAAGGATAGATGGTACTTCCCAAAATTAACCAATGAAAGCCCAGTAGACCCTAAGAGACTGCTGTCTGACCTCGGTCTGAAGGATGAGCCCCATGGATTGGCGGCAGTCCTAGCCTCATCCACACTCACTATGATGAAGATGGGGCAGGCACAGGCAATGGCATCATTTGTAACCCAGGGTCACATGAGTCGAAGCCAACTTAATATGACCATCAAAAACAAACTGTGGGAGCAACCAGGAGATCCTTAAAAGGGAGACATGAAAAAGCAGTAAGGAATCTATTCAAACATCACTTGGCATACAGATCTGAGGAATCTGAGAATGAAGTATCAGTCAAACTACATCTGTGAGAGCATTTGAAAAGCATTTTCGTTTACTTCGCTAAATCTTTTTGTTCTCTGACACCAAGTCATTTTCCATAATTCGTCCAGCTTGCAATTTCAAGTGGTGCCGAAATGAACTATCTATAGGAATGAATTAATTCTGTCTCCCATGGTTTCTTCTCTCCTTAGGCCATTCAGAATATACCTTAAGATAGGAACCGATCTTCATGGAGAAAGGACTGCTGTGCCAACCAATGTGACCTTCAGCCTTTTGAAAAATATTGTTCTCCACATGGAAACTGTCTTAGAAACCAGACTGTGGTTCTGCCTGAGATTCAGCCTATCTATTTCCCCTTTGAGCTTCCGAAGCAGAGAGCCCTTTGGGTGAACCAGTCGCCGTGGCAAAATCTCCTCACCACGCAAAACGAGGTAGGCGTAAATGTGACACCCACCCATCAACTGTGACCTTGATTTCATGGCTAAGCCACTGTTCCTATGCCTGTGATTACTGAATTCAAGTAAGGGCACTGCAGTCACTTGAAGGCATGAATGCTTGAGAATGAAGGAGAAGATAAACACCACCTACTCTTCCTGGAGTTCCTATTTTCATTACTAGCAGTTGGCAATGTCTCATAAAACCACGACAAGCAAGTTCCGTTGTATTTGGCAACAATGTACCAGAGCAGAGGTTTCTGGATCACCGAGAGTCCCTGAGTAGGCTTTAATATTTCAACACATTCAATGGCAGGTGTCCATATCCTGGGAACAGAGTGGGGCAGAAATGGGCCTGCCTCCCATTTCTTTGCTGTATGATGAAAACACATCAGCGGAGTTTGCTGTGCTGGTTATCATCTTTTGCTACTAAGATGTCTGACTGATAGTTTTTCCAGCAGAAAAGGAACACGGACTGCCCTTACTACCAGCTGGGCCAACAGGTATCAGTCCAAACCTGGGGTCCTTACAAGAAGGAGGAAAACGCCGAGAATATGAGCTCAAAATCGAAATCAACTGGGAAAGACAATCCTTTACGTTCCTTTTAGTGGTGGACCTGCATAAAAACCACACTACACTGCATCTTTTTTTACCTCCCGCATCACTGCCTTGGTGGGAGTAGGAAGCCCTGCCTTGCTCCTGGAGAGCTGCTGCTGGATTTGAACTGCCAACCCTGTGGGCCGCAGTCCCACACACAACCACTGTGCCACCGGGGCTCAGCTTACACGGCATCTCTTATTCAACCTTCTGCTATGGACACTCTCACAAGGCATCGTGCCAACGGGTACTTTTCCTATCACCAGTCCAAGGGAAGATGCCCAGGTGATGATTTCTTAGTGCCTTGCGTGGCATCAGTGCCTGAAAGAAGGAAAGAAGCGCATTGAAAGGTGATGCAATCGTTCTGCAGAATCATGCCCCCAATTCCCTGCTGGGCTCACAGATGATCTCCCACATCCTGGAATACAGTTGAGCTTGACTCTCTCCTGAATTCCACTTTCCTGTTTGGTAAAGAGCAGAGGCGGCGAACAAGAGGAAGGTTCTCGACGAGCTGGCTTGGCACTGTGGGGTCAGGCACAGGGACAGTTGGGCCAGGATGGCTCAGGGTCTGTGAAACACGCTCAGGAGGTGTTTCCTTGGATGTGTTGGGTCGCTATGGATCCGAGGATCTGACACCTAACAAGCGCAAACCAGCAAACAGCGTCATCTTTATGTCCTCTAAGCAAGATGAAACCCTGACGCCAGCAGAGTCTCCTGGGTTTACAGGTGTGCCTGTGGGAGCAGAGAGAGTGCAGGGGCTGACAGAAGGCACCAGGGCCACTGAGGGACGCCCATGGCCCTTATCCCAGGCCTTTGACACGCGTGCAACAGAAAGTGCGATCATTCGCTGTCATTGAGGCCCGCCAGGGCTTTTTAATGCTCACGCTGATACACAGAGCATCGTCCTCATAAAGGTCATGACAGGCTGCTGCCGTGCAAGCCTGCGTGGATACATGGCTTTGGGCATGGGGCGAGGAGGCTGTGACCAAGTCGGGTATGGGCGGGCTGTGGCGCTGGAGTTTAAGCGTGCGTGATGGCATGTGTCTGTGTGGGGAGGGATCCTCAACTGTGTGTGGCGAAACGCAGCCACACCAGCGTCGGTGGGCTGGTCGCGGCTCCTTCTGGACAGGCCCGGGCAGCCCTGGCAGACGAGGCGGGGAGAAGGGAGCCAAGGGCTGACACTAGGGAGGGCGTCCCCGGGCACTGGCTATTACGGATACCCGCCACACGCAGGGGAAGAGGATCACTGTCAAGCCGCCGCCTTCAGATCTCTCTGGAAACAAGTGAAAACAAGCAGGTAACTATGACAACCCGACTTCAGACGAGTCTATGTTTCTAAAATAAACCGAGCCACCCAGCCCCTTCGTTTGCTTCTGTTCGCATAGACTACTCCGGGCAGCGTTAAAGTCATCTCCACCTGTTGCATATAGAGACGTGCCCCCTGGACCGCTCCCCTCCCCTCAAACCTGAAGGCAAGACAGGACAGGATCTGGAGTAGAAGCTCCGGTGGCGGGCGTGGGTGTGGATGTGGATGTGGGGATGGGGCAGGGGGTGGAATCTGAAAGCCCCTCTTCTAATTCATTCTGAGTCTCTCCAGGAACTTCGCTGGCTGCCACCAGGGTCTGGCCTTCCTTGACCTTCACCTTCCAGCAGCTCGTGGAACGCGCCAACGTGGCCCTTTGGCCATAAACGTTGCTGAGCACCTGCTGCTTTTGTTTCCAGGCCTGGCTCGTGCACAGCCTTTGACGCCCTTGCCAGTTCTGTGCCCTGACGGAAGCCCACGGAGAAACGTACCGCTCTCAGGATATGCCAAGGGAAGTCTCGTCAGACCTGGGCTCGCGGGCAGGGGTGGGCGTTGTGGCAAACAGAGAGGATCTGTTGGGGGAATTCTGTAAGGGGGAGGTCGAGGGGTACAGGTTGGGGGGTTTCAGACCTTTCCTTTCGGGGGGGGGGGGGGCAAGCTCGGTTGATGCTGGGACCCGGTGAAGCGAAAGCAGAAAAGGATCCGTCTTGTACCGGCGATTCGGTGACCCAATGGCGATTCCAGGTGAACCCCGAGCCCCGCAGCCTGGAAGGACCCTATTGCTGGCAGCCGCGGAGCGCACGCTAGCTAGGAAGGAACGCGTGGATCGCCCACCCTATTGGTGGTGGCTCTTCTCAGCCTTCCCCGGCTACCCATCTCCCAGGGCTCAGGACACCCCCCCAGCCCCCACCCCAGACCTCCATAGCAGCCGGAGCCGCCCCACCAAGCGACACCCCCAGACCAGGGGCCAGACACCGACCCCTGGGTCACCTGGGAATCCAAAGAGAGTCGGAGCCCTCGCTGGTCCTCCACCCAAACCGAAGCCTCGTCTTCCGACCTCAAAGGAGCTGGTAGGTTTGAACTGCTGGCCTTGCCAACTAGCGCCTGACGCCAGCTGCACACCAGGGCTCCCGCCTTCATGCCGGCTGGGGGGATAATCCCTGCCTGACAGACTCTTCTGAGATTCCAGCGAACTTCATGTTAGGCCCCATTTCCCCTCCAACCACACTCTTCTACCAGACAGCGCTCCAGGTACAGAATGGGGCCACCAAAGTCGGTTCCCAGCATGGGGCCATTTCCTGCCACTGGTGGCCACCCCAAAAACGAAGCCAGTGCCAATCCCGTGGATCCCACTCTTCCTAGGCTTGGCTGTAATCGTTAGCTTTTTTTTTTTTTTTTAAATGCGCACACTTTATTTAGGAGTTTTGGCTGCCGACCAAACAACACCCCCCCACACACCCATCCCCACACAAAAGCTAGATAAATTACTTTTTTTATTCTGAAGTTGGGTTCTTCCCCAGTCATGCCTCCTCCTCGCCTCTTATCAGCTGTCTCAGGGGTGCAGAGATGCAGGCCAGGTGCATTTTCAAGTGGCCTTGTCCGAAGGCTTTTTTTTTGTTTGTTTCCAATGATTGTATTGGGGGCTCTTACAGCTCTTATAACAGCCCAGATATCATTTGTATCAAGCATATTTGTACACATATTGCCATCTGCATTTCCAAACATTTTCTACTTGAGCCCTTGGTATGAGCACCTCTTTTCCCTCCTTTTTTTTTAAAAAAAAGTAAATCATTTTATTGGGGCTCATACAACCTCCACCACGATCCATACATACGTCAACTGTACGCGGGCCACATTTGCACACTTGTTGCCATAATCACTCTCAAAACATCACCCCTCCACTTAGGCCTCCAGTATCAACTCCCCATATTTCCTCTCCCTCCCCCTCCCCCATGAACCCTTAATAATTTACAAATTGTTATTACTTTTTCATATTGTACACTGTCCAATGTGCCCCTTCACTCGCTTCCCTGTTGTCCATACCCCAGACAGGAGGCTATATGTAGATCCCTGAAATTGGTTCCTCCCTTCCAGTCCACCTTCCCTCCACCCTCCCTGTATCACCACTCCCACCACCAGTCCTGAAGGGATCATCTATCCTAAATTCCCCATGTTTTCGGCTCCAGTGTACATTCCCTCGTGTAGCTGGACTGTCAGGTAGAATTGTGATCATGATAGTGGATCGGAAGAAGCATTTGAGAACTAGAGGAAAGTTGCATATTTCATCGTTACTACACTGCACCTTGAATGGCTCATCCCCTCCCTGCAATCCCTCTGTAAGGGGATGTCGCGTCACCTACTGATGGGCTTTGGGTCCCCAATCTGTACTCCTCCCTCATTTATAATGATATAATTTTTAGTTCTTTGATGCCTGATGACATGGACACCTCGTGGGCACACAGGCTGGTGTGCTTCTTCCATGTGGGCTCTGTTGCTTCTGAGCTGGATGGCCGCTTGTTTACTTTCAAGCCCAAGGCTCTCTTAATCCAATTGCTCCCCCATGATACTTGGTGTGTTAGAACTCATATTTTGTTCCTCATCTCTATGAACTAGAAAGATTAGGATGGGGGTAGCCCAAGGCTGAGGCTTCCTGGGGTTGGCGAACTTTCCTCCAAGGCATTGCCTTCTTTCTGGAAAACTCTGATCTTTTACCAGGTCAGTGGGCAACCAGAACTATAACTCAGCCTCTTTAGGGAGGGAATTGGAAAGGAACAGAGTTTCAAAACAGGGCTGTCTGTCCTTGTGGGTTAGTATATCTCCTCCGGGACCCATGATATTAGACACTGGCTCCCTCAAGTGCTTTCATGAAGTCTTAGCAATACTGTTTTGCAAAACAGGTCTGGATGCTATTTCAGTTTTGTTGACTCCAATGTCAGATTACATGCAAGGCAAAAGAACCACCACCACACAATGCCCCCTGAGGGAAGGGCGGTGGGGAGGGAGGGGAAATACGAGGAGCTGATACCAAGGGTTTAAGGTGAAGGAGGATGTTTTGAGAATGGTGATGGCAACAAATGTACAAGTGTGGTTTGCATGTAATATATGTATGCATTGATCTCGATAAGAGTTGTATGAGCCTCCAAGAAAAAATTATTTTTAAAAAAATAATAAATAAAAGACCAGAGGTGGTGGTGATGGTGGGGGAACAGCCACTGGACTATTTCATATGTCGAATTAGGCTGTTGCCTGCACCTAACCAAACTCATAAAAAAAGGGTGTGTGTGTTACGATGTGTGCATAAGATACTGTGTAAACACTGCTTGTGAGTACTGTTCACAACTGTCGATTGTGATGGCCATCAAGAGAGTTCAGACTCGTGGCGAACCCAGGTGAGCGCAGTAGAACTGCTTCAAGGGGTTTTCAAGGTCTGCCTTCCAAGGGACCTCCTCACGAGGTTGGTTCAATCTGTGGAGATTCAGGCTTGTGGGTGAGCACTCATCTCAGGAGCTTCTAATCACTACCACCCCATGAATAAAAGGCAAGTCCTCAAAGATGCTGTCATCCATGGAATTTAATACCACGCCCCGCTCTTCAAAGGAAATCTCTTGCCCCAGCTGAGAAACTGCAATCTAACAAAACTTTTTGGTTCTCCTCTTTCCTTCACACGTGCCAAAACCAATCTCTCTTTTTCCTCTCGGCTACATCCCATTGGAGTTGTCCTTCACTGTGGGGCATCATTCTTAGTTGAGGTGTTATTTCTTTAGATTCTGGGGAGATCTTCTTTCTGATGGGACAAAGGGTTGTTTCTTTAACAATTTAGATTCTCTGGAGTCCGGGGGCCCCAAATGGAACATTTACAAAATCAATGAGGAGCTTGTCCTGGATCAAGTTGCCATTCTCACCTGCCATGTAGGCTTTCTTGGATTTATGGCAGGTCTTACACTATGGAAAATGACTGGCACTACACCCCTGGCAATTCCAGTCTGTTGGCCTGGACCCATTTCTGATGATTCTGGGACTCTGAGTCCTTTCTATCCTTGGCTATTCCTTTGGGTCTTCTTTCCTGCTTTGGCTTCTATTGTCCCAAAGGGGAGCCATTTCCTGAGCCTTCTCTGGACCATTCTTTGGGCTGAACCTCTTGCTGTCACCTAGGGATTATTTCTACCAGTCTTCAGGTTAGCTGTACCATACCCAACAGGGGCAGGGCCCCTTCAACTCCACATCAATCCAAAAAATGTCTTTTCTCTCACGACTTGTGGTAGTTACATAATTTCATGTCAGCTTGATAAATAAGTACAGGAGTGAAGTCTAGCCTGTCAATCAGGCCACATCCTCCCTGTGGGTGTGACCTTTTCATGAGTATTCTGGGTACTCTCTCTCTCTCTCTGCTTCACCTTCCTGCTGACAAGACACACTGAGCCATGCAGAGACCTGAGGCAACCATGATGCTTCCACAGCCATGGAATCCACAAGACTTTCCACCCATCAGCCTCTGATCTTCCTGCATTCTGCATCATTGCATGTGACTGGGTGAGTCTGAAGAGAGATTTATGGATTACTATTAGATTTATTGGCTAATATCAGACTTATGGACGTCACCTGGGTGGAGATGGAAAGTTTTCTTGATATACAATTAATAAATCTCTTACTAGCACCCCCTCCATTCCCTGGAAGAATGCACTTCAGAAGATGACAGCACTGAAGCTACAGCTTAGGGAGAGGGTCGTGTCTGTTTAGAGCACACAGGAGAAATGAAGAGTGATGGAGAGTGAGGGGAACACATCCTGGCCCACCAAGCTCTGAGGACGATATTCCTGCTCAGAGAAAACAGTGCAGGGGTTGGGACATAGGGCTGGCCCCATCATAGACACAATGTCCCTCAGTAAACCATTGTGTAATGGGGGCAACACTGGAGATAGTGTGGGAATTGTGGCCAATCTGATCCCATCATACTGGGGGGAAACACGAAGGGCATGCAACAGAGTAGCAAGGGGAGCAAAGTGATAAAAATCCCCAGAGAATACCAAAAGTAGACATTGGAGACAGAGTGTGGCATCCCATCAGACTCCACTGGAAAACATTCAAAGGCCAACAAATACACCTTGAACTATTCATAGGCTTTCCCATTTTTTGTCAGTGGCTTTCTTTTTCTTGTTGTTTTGTTGGCTTTGATTTCGTTTGTTGTTTTGTTTGGCTTTGTCTGGCTTTTGCGCTTATTAATGTCTCTGCTTGTCTATCTAGATAAGATGGGTGGGATAAACAATTCAGAGACAAAAAGGACAAGATTGATGGTTCTGTGGGAGACAGGAGAAGGGGAAATGGGAAAAAGGAAGGGACGTGGGGAGAAACCAACCTAGGGACAAGGAAACAACAAGTGAACTAAAATCAATGGAGAGAAGGGTATAGGGTGCCTAGTGGGGCTTAATCAAGGGCAATGTAGCAGCAAGGACTTTACTAAACCCAAATGAAAGCCAAACATGAGGGTGAGACAAGAGGGAAGTAAACAGGAAACAGAGGGGGAGAATCAGGAGGCAAAAGACATTTATAGAGGTCTAAATATAGGCATGTACACATGTATATCTATATGTTAAGACTTAAGGTTGCAGATGGACATTGGGTCTTGACTCAAGTACTCCCTCAACACAAGAACACTTTGTTATAACTATCCAGCATTCTGTGATGCTGTCTTCCAACAAAATGGGTGCATATGCAAATGTAAAGAAAGCTGATGGTGCCCAACTATCAAAAGATATAGTGTCTGGGGTCTTAGAAGCTTGAAGATAAATAAGCGGCCACCTAGCTGAGAAGCAGCGACGTCCACATGAAAGAAATACTCCAGCCTGTATGATCATGAGGTATCGATGGAATCAGGCATCAGGCTTATAAGACCAAGAACAAAATCATACCCAAGGTGAATGGGGGGGAGGGGGATGGAGTGTGTGGAGTGGAGACCCAAAGTCCATCAGTACAAACAATTGGACATCCCCTCACAGAGGGGATGAGGGAAGAGTTGAGCCAGTCAGGGTGCAATATAGCACCGATGAAACACACAACTTTCCTCTAATTCTTCAATGTTTCCTTCACCCCACTATCATGAGCTCAATTCTACCTTACAAATCTGATTAGAACAGAACATGCACACTGCTACAAAAAAGAGCCTGAAACACAGGGAATCCAGGATAGATAAGTCCCTTAGAGTCAACAATGAGAATAGAAATACCAGGAGGATAAGGGGAAGGTGGAGGGAGAAAGGGGGAATCAATCACAAGTATCAACATATAACCCCCTCCTAGGGGGACGAACAACAGAAAAGTGGGTGAAGGGTGACAGAGGATGATGTGAGATATGAAAATGATAACTTATCAAGGGTTTGTGAGGGAGGGAGAGGGCAGAGGGAGAAAAATGAGGAGCTGATATCAAGGGCTCAAGTGGAAAGAAAATGCTTTGAAAACGATGGCAACATATGTACAAATGTGCTTGACACAATGGATGAAGGTATGGATTATGATAGATGTAAGAGCCTCCAAGAAAAGTATTTTTAAAAAATCCTCTAATGACAAATGTGATGAAGAAAGATGATGGCACCCAGCTATCAAAAGATACTGGGTCTGGGGTCTTAAAAGCTTGAAGATAAATAAGTGGCCCTCTAGCAGAGGATCAACAAGCCCCCATGGAAAAAAAGCACTCCAGCCTGTGTGATCATGAGGTGTCAATGGGGTCATGTAACAGGTACCAAAAGACCCCCAACAAGCAAAAACACATATTGTTGAGAACAAGGGGTGTGTATGCGTCAGATCAGAGATCCAAAATCCATCTGTAGACAATAGGGCATCCCTTCACAGAATGGTCACAAGGAAGGGGATGAGTTAACTAGGGCACAGTATAGCACCGATCAAACACAATATTCCTTTGGTTCTTTGAGGCTTCCTCAACCCCCGCCCCTGGCCCCAATAGCATGATCCCAATCCAGTTGTGGGAGACTGGAACATGTACACTGGTACGGATAACACCTTAGGACGCACAGCATTCAGGTCAGATAAACTTCCTATGAACAGAAACAGGAGTAGCGCTACCAGGTGGGTACGGAGAAGGTGGGATGAGTAGGGGAGGAAGGGGGAACTGACCACAACGATGAACACATACCCACCCCCACCCCCAGGAGGATGAACAGTAACTGTGGGGGAGGGAGACAGCAGTCGGTATAAGAATAATAATTTATAATCTGTCGAGGGGTCATGAGGTGGAGAAAGGGAAAAAGA
>PVJH01024865.1:0-32450 GCA_004026705.1 Nesogale talazaci | reverse complement strand
CCACCTTGTCTCTAATTTTGAATCAATTGATATACCCTTATCCCTGGGCTGGTCAACGCCATCTCCTTTCCTCATCCTCCCCTTCTCCCATGGCCCGCATCCCAGAACCATCAGTCCTGTCATTTTTGCCTCCAGATTGTTCATCCAGCCTATCTTATTTAGATAGACCTGCAAAGGTTACAAAATGTACCCAAAAAAGGCTTTCTAAAATGAAGCAACCAAAGAAAATAAAGCAATGGTAACAACAACAAAAAACCAATGTCATATATATATATATATATGTAAAAAAATAACAATATAAAAACCTGTAAATAATTCAATGTCTGTTCATTGACCTCCAGGAGTATACCCTGGTTGAGTCAGATGGAGTGCCACTTCCTGGTCCCAAGTTTATCGCTGTCATTCCATCTGGAGCTCCACACTCTGTTGCACACCCTTAGTGTTTTCTCTGGTGTGGTTGTATCAGACAGGGTATAATCCTGACCCTGTTTCTCCACTGTTGACCCCAAAAGGTCTTGGGTCAAGCTGTATTTCATAGTGGGGCTGGTCATATGATCCTCTTTGTGCATCAGCTGTTCTGAGTGGGAGTATCGTCCTGAAGGATCGGTGGACCAGGATGCACTCCTTTCTCTCTTCCTCCCCCTTCATGTGTTCTCATGTGTTCTGGTCAGGCATCTCTCACTCCCCAAGCTGCAGCTTCAAGTGCTGACCTCCAAGACAAACTCCCCTGGTGGAGAGGTGGCTGCCCCTGTAATTGGGATTGGCGTTGTGTGCTCAGACACCTTCGCTGGTTCCCCATTTCATGCCGCCACTCTGCAATCACATCCTGGATCACTGGGTTTAAGTTTGGTCCCTCTTAAGCTGTGGAGATATAAACAATACATTCCCCTTGGGTGGGTTAGTATCCTATTCCCTCTCTAACATCACCATTTGCCCCACGGCCCACCCCCATCTCCCCATTCCAGTTGGCTACCATATGTAGCCCTGAATTTGGTCTGCTCCCTGTCACACTACTTGGGCCTCTCCCCAGGCATTTCTGAATACAGTAGCAACCCAATATACCCCTTTTGCATTTTTTAAAAAATGTTCACTTACCTCAGCGGACTCATGTTGCACCTGTCCTTTTGTGCTTGGCATAATTCCCTCCAGTTCTTCCCATGCAGTGATGTGCTTCATGCGTTCATCACTGCTTTTCAGCGATGCATAGTACTCCATTGTATGTATGTGCCACAGCTTTTTAATCCATTCATCAGTTGATGGAAATTTGGGCTGCTTCCAACTCCTTGCAATTGTGAACTGTGCTGCGATGAACATTGGAGCACCAATGTCTGGTCGTGTTCGTTGCTTGCCTCTTCTGGGCATATGCCCAATAGGGGGATTGCAGGGTCACATGATAGCTCAATTTCCATCTGTTTTAGATATCACCAAATTGATTTCTATAGTGGCTGTACATAGCTACACGTCCTCCAGCAGTGGATGTGTTCCTATCTCCCCACAGTCTCTCCAACACTTACTTTCTGATTTTTCAAATTGGGCTGTCCTTGAAGGTGTTAGGTGCTATCTCATTGTTGTTTTGATTTGCATTTCTCTTATGGCCAATGATTGGGAGCATTTTCTCATATGTTTATTGGCCATTCTGATTTCTGCCTCTTTGAAACTTCTGTTCATATCCTTTGCCCTTATTCTCAGTGGGCAGTTAGCTTTGCTCTTTTTGGAAGCTATCAGGGTATTGTAGATTTAGTAATAAGACCTTTATCTGATCTGTCATTGCTAAAGAAGTTTTCCTGGTCTGTGGGTTTTCTTATTACTCTTTTGGCAAATTCTTTCAATGCACACAGGTGTTTGATCTTCAGGATATGCCACCTGTCTCTTTGTGCCTCCTCTGTGTTTGTGTTCTTCCCTATTTCTGATAGCCTCTGTAATCCCTCTGCCAATGTTCTCAGGTTGGTTCCAATTCTCTCATTGATGGCCCTAATAGTTTGGGGCTTTACTTCGAGATCTGTGATCCACATTGAGTTTAGTCTAGTGCATGGAGTGAGGTAAGGATCTTGCTTCATCTTTCTACAAGTAAATATCCATTTTTTCCAGCACCACTTGTTGAAAAGGGCATCTGCTTCCCATTTCATATTTTTTGGACCCTTATCAAAGATCAGTTGTCTGTGTACTGGTGTTTTTATTTCTGGGTTTTCAATTCTTTTCCATTGGTCTGAGTATCTATCATTATGCTAATACCATGAAGTTTTGACCACTGTGGCTGTATAATATGTGCTAAAGTCAGGTAAAGCAAGCCCTCCCATGGTGTTCTTCTTCTTAAGGAGATCTCAGCTAACTCTGGGTTTCTTCCCTTTTCTTCCCTTCCCATATGAAGTTGGTAATAATTTTTTTTCCATTTCTTTGAAGAAAGATGAGGTTAATTGTATTGGAATTGCATTAAACTTATACAGTGCCTTGGATAGAACTGACATCTTTACTATATTGAGTCTTCCGATCCATGAGCATGGGATATTCTTCCATTTGTTGAAGTCACTCTTGGTTTCTTGTAATAGTGTTTTGTAGTTTTCATCATATAAATCTTCTGTTCTTTTAGTCAGGTATATCCCTAGATATTTCAATTTTTGCATGGCTATTGTGAAGGGTACCTCTTTTTTTATCTCCTCTTCCATGGTCTTATCTGATGTGTACAGCAGACCAATCAACTTCTGATTGTTCATCTTGTATCCTGCCACTCTGCCATACTCCTCTATTGTTTCCAGTAATTCCCTTGTGGAGCTTTTGGGGTTTTCCATATATAGAATCATATCATCTGCAAATAATGATAATTTCACCTCTTCCTTCCCCTTCTATGTCTTTTCTTTGTCAGTCATAAATTTTTAAAGGGTAAAATTTATTTAGAGTGTTCTATAATTATAGAGTTCTTACTTCTCCTTTGCTTATGAGGAACCAAGTGTTAACTGACTTGCCTTACCCCCAGTTTTAAGAGGAAGTACTGCCAACTAGAAGTAAAAGCAAAATTAAAGCAAGACTGGGATCTCTAAAGTAATAAATGATGTGACTATATTAAATCATCTTCCATAACACTGTGATGCTAAATACAGGCAGAATATATCATCGACTATATAAAGTTCCTAGAAAGGTGACAGAATAGAATGAGTATTTTAGAAATAAAATACTCCATCTTCTTTTTTTGGGGGGGCGGGGGGCATCACTCCCTCTGGTGGTCGTGGGTGCTACCCAGAGAGCCGCCACTGAATTTGAATGGCCAAGCCCGCAGGCTGCAGTCCCGCACTCAACCACTTACGCTACTGGGGCCCAGCCAAAATACTCTATCTTCTAATTCTATGTATATATACACTGAGATATGACTTTTATAGTCATTGAATCAAAAATGATGTGGATAAAATATAAATAGAATCCAAAACAGGTGCACATATCCCTAGTAATAGTTTAATTTTGTAGATCTTTACATTTTTGTTGGAATGTCATGTTTTGTCTGGAAAATTGCATGCTTATTTTAATCTGTATATGTAGCTATTAAAATGTCTGGCAGTTTCTCATTTACCTCAGAAATAAATAGAACAAACATACTACAGGCACTGATTAAGCATTTAAATAAACAGGAATCCAATGAACACAAATATGCCCACTCTTTATATAACAATGTGATTAATTTCCAAAGAGCAGGTTATTATAGAAAATATCAGTGCCATGTGAAAATGAAGGATGACCACACAATTAATAATTACCAAATTACATCATCTTGCAACTGCCAAGTTTTGTTACTATATCATTGCCAAATTACCTAACAGTCAAACCACTGAGAACCATGACCTACTCACATAGACACATACCTCTCATAGCCAACATATTCTTGCTTCACACCTCAAAGCATTTGTCACTGCCAGATGTGCATCATGAATGTACAGAACCATAAGATAGTAGATTTGTTACTATCGTAAAAATGAAACGTCATAGTGAGAGAGTTGATAACCGAAGACTAAGTGTGCCACTGTTATACATGGAATAAATGTGGTATTTAGCAACATATTTTTTATTTAGGCTCTTTTAAAACAATTTTCATTTACATTTTGCTTTTGAGATGTATATTTAGAGCTACATTTTGAAGGCTGTTGGAACCCACCAAACCATTAATGCTTCAGGAAAGGAGTGAAATAAAGAATGTTTCTGTGTGCTTGAGTATCTGACCAACCCACTTTTTTTTTTTAACATCAATAACTTGCTTCAACAAGCTCTTTGTATTATCCTACACTAAGAAGGCTGAACTGGTGCTGATGGATTCTGTAGCAATCAATAGCAATGGTGGTGCCAAAGCAATGTAGGAGAATGGCAGGAACAATCCTTCAACATTCTCAGCCTGCCCTCTGATTACTGTTTCCAGATATCCTCTGAAGTGTTCATCCATGCCATCCACAATACACAGAGTTAGCAAAAATTTATTGTAACCTTGTGTTCTGGATTAAATACTGTCCCGCCAAAATTCATGTTAACCTTGTACCTACCCCAGGGTGTGATCTTATTTGGAAATGTAAAGAAAGCATCCAAAAGTTCATGGAAAAAATTCCAGTATCTTTTTATTTCATTTTCCACAAACTTTCTGAAGCCCCTCTGTACAGGCAGGCCCTGACTTGGGCCACATTCATGACCCACACTGACAGCCATCGGTTTTTATTCATCTTAGCCTCGGGGGTATGTCCTACACACGGTGTTGCAGCATACAGTTTACGGATATTATTTTTGAGATGTTCACTCACCCACAAAAATTGGACTTGTAAAGATAGCAAAAAGGAGTAATTTTATCTTTAAAAAGAAAAAGATAATCGAGTTAAAAAGAAAAAAAATGTTCGATTCAGAAGCGACTAATTATGGAGCTGTCAAGGACAACCTTGAGAATTGAGAACTACCTGTAAGAGTCTATCTCGCTATAATTAATTAAGACGAGGCTATCAAGTACTCAAGAACTCACTGCCGCCAGGTCAATTCCAACTCTGAGCAATCCTGTAAGAGACAGTGGATCTGTTTCTTTGTGCTTCGGAGGCTGCACCTCTTAATACGAGCAGAGGTGTTGTGCACAGTTTTGTTCAACAACGATACTGCGAGAAACAGTTGTGAGGACAGCGATGTTACCACTCAAGTAGCCTCCTATAAAATGATACTGATTCTTAGGGAGAAAGGAGCTACAACTGATCCCTAAAAAGCTATTTTATTGAAAGTACATAAGACATTGCGAGAATAAGATAGATGTGCTTTGGAAACCATTACTGCAATAATGGAGAAATGAAATTCTCCCCATTCTAGGGATAACCTAGTCGATCATTGTCATAAGAATGCATCCACCCTGTAGACAATGTGTGTTAGTCTGGGTAGACTAGAGAAACAAATTCATAAACACGCATATGTATATAAGGGAGAGGTGCATATACAAGAGGAAATGAACATCGAGAAAACATCCCAGCCCAGTGCAGTTCCAGGTCATAAGTTCACTATTACACCATATGTCCCATAACAGCCCATAGGTCCTCTTCAGATTTATGAAGCACATGTAATGATGCCAGGACAATCAGAGGCCATTGGGGGCAGAGTCTTGTGTATCCATAGGTGGTAGAAGCATCTCAGTACAGGCAGGGGTCTCCATGTGGCTTTTCCAACTTCAGAGGTCTAGTTCCATCAGGGAAAGCCCATGTGGTTTCTCCTCCTTGGATGACTCACAGGCAATCAACCTTGTATCTTGTCCGCTGCAATGTCTTCCAAGGGCTTAGTCAAAAGTCTCTCACCTCCATGGGGGAAATATCGTGAGATTTTCCAGTCTTCTCAGAGAAAGCCATGCCCACACAGAGGTCTCATTGGCTATCTCCAGATGGACAGGCTGGACTCCACCCTTTCACTCCCAATCATGAAATTGACACCAAAGTACATGTCTGCCACACAGTGCTAGTAAAATTCGCACATTTGATAAGAGTGGAGCCAGTTCAGAAGAGTGCTACCTATCCTGACATTGATGAACATGAATAGACAATGAAATAATAAAATCATGACCACAGATGTGTTGTCAAGTTACCTCCAAGGGGTTGGGAAGTACTGGAATCTTTGATGACCACAGGAAGCCAGACTAAAACTGGTGAGGAAACCAAGAGAACCTTATGTGTAAGTATAACCAATGTTCTGTAACAGATGGTTTTAAAGCTAAAGAGATATAATTTGTTTTGGCATTTAGTCTTGTGCATTCATAAACAAGGACCTATATCCTAAGGATTACAGATTTTAAACATAAAAAGATCATGCCGAAGAGTAACGAATGGACTGCAAAATACACAACATAAAGAAGGAAATGAACATTTGAGTAAATCCTATGCTGAGAGTCATATATTAGGCATTCAATTTTCTTTTTTGACAATTACTTACCAGGTTTCATGTTCCAGATAGAAAGATTATCAAAGCTATAACAAGCTCATAATTCCCGTCTCAAGGACTTTATGGTGTAGGTCTGGGACAGCAGATAAATGAAATGTGCACAGTCATATTTTTAATCCCATGTTCATGAAAAATATCACTAGTTCATTCCCCCATTCTTTCTTTTTGGACAGAAAAGTCTCCTGATGCCTGAACACAGCTATTCTGGCTAAAATGTTTGTGTCTCACAGGTGGCTGCTTCGGTTTATCTTCTCAACAATGCCACTGTGCAGAGGTTATACTCATTTTACAAGGAAAAACCCTGAAATTGAAGATATTTATCAGCTTGTCTGGACCTTCTGGCATAACAATAATTAAGGCTAGCTCAGGGACTAAAAAACCCATATATTTTCTATTTGTTGGTGTTCTCTGGCAAGTTAGTGGGAGAATGTCGAAGTGGATACAGCATTGACTTCAAGGACTCTTAACCTTCCCAAGTGGAAAGTAGAATAAACAGACGACAGCAATAAGTAAACAGCTGTCACAGAGCACTCCACTCCAGGGGACGCATAACTGATATGTATATACCCAGCATAGAAGATAAATTCCGACTGAACATCTCCACTCTGATGTTCCAAGCTCCATCTGGCTGTCTCATTCAGACATCCAACCAGTGTGAGCTCAAACTCATGGAATCATTTTTAACCTATCTTGCCCCATGTCGATCAATCAAATGAGCCCCGATTTATTTTTCTAAACTATGTGTGCCTGTTTTCTCCATCACAAACATGGCCGCTGTCCCTCAGATTCTTAGCATCACTCACTTAAAACACTTTAACCATCTCCTTAAAACCTTCGTATTACAAGACATGTGCATTAAAAAGTGACCAGTTTTTAAGGGGGATGCCATTGACGGGAGGTGGTGGTGGGTTCTTGATTAAAAATTTGGTCTATAATAAAGAGCAACAAAAATTTTCATAGAACACAAAAATAATATTGTAATATATTTATTTTAATTGTAAAATGCTGCAGGACATTGTTAAATTGTTAAAAACTGGGATGTCTGGTCATCTTAGTGTATTAGTCAAGGTGTCCAGGCCCAATCTGAGAAACTTCCAGTAGCAGAACAAATCCAATACACCCAGATTTGAAACAGAAAACTAGGGTCCTTTGTTCCAGAGTAAAACACGCACAGTTGGCTCAGGAGTTAAGAGATGCAGGTAAAGCCTAGTAGATCCAAGTGCTACTCCCCTCACCCCCAAAGTGAATCAGCAACAACTCGTCTAAGCTACAAAATGGGTACTGCTTCCTTTCTGCTCCGCTTCTCGCCCTTGTGACTGACTCTAGGCAAAAATATATGAGAAAGGAGATTCTGGGGGATGTAGGTGAGCCTAGTCAATTTGGCCCATTGCCAAATCATCACAATAGAGTATAAGCAAAAAGAATACAGGATGGACTTGTTCTCTTTAGTGATGTCTACTTCAACCCATTTCACACACACACACACAATGTAAGCATAATAAAAATGAATTTAAATCTGGTCAAGAGCATCCAGGAGAGTGGTGACCTCATTTGATCCTTACATTCTCTTCTAGCTAAGACCAAGAGTTGCTGGACCCTACAGGAGGTTGGCTAAGTGGAGGTAATGACGTGAAATCTACAGGCGTCTTGGGTAAGATCTTGTTGCAGTTGTGTGCCCTCAAGTAAATTGAGTCCGAGTGGCCTGGAGTAGCTAGGGGGTTTGAGCCACCTACTGTTGCATCTTTAGTTAGCAGTCAAGCAATTGCACCACCAGAATGTGTTGCATTTCCTGCCCCGTGACACAGATGAACAGTTAGGGACTAGCATTGGATCTGTGGAGAAAAATTTATACAAATCCAAGTCCTGAGAGGAACTTAAAGCACAGCTCATCTCCGTGAATTAGCTGATGGGTTGGCAGGGTCATCCATACACCCGAGTGTGTTGGTCTGGGTAAAGTAGGGGGAGAAATTCACAGAAACTCATATGCATAAGACAGTTTTCACAGGGTTGGCAGTTCAAATCCAACAGCAGCTTTCTAGGAGCTAGGCTGGGCTTCCTACTCCCACCAGGGCATTGATGCCAAAAAAAGAGACAGTTTAATACAAAGGGTAAGTGGGCATTCAGATAGCATCCCAACACCAACCAGTCCAAGCCCATACGTCTGATTTAGCCTATATGTCCAATACCGATTACAAACTCCTCCTCAAGCTCACAAAACATACACAATGACACTGAATGCAGGAGGATCACAGGCCAGTGGGTAGAAAGTCTTTGAATCATTTGAGTCACTTTGAATGCAGTGTAAGCATCTCAGCACTGGCAGGGGTCTCCACGCGCTTCTCCAGCACCCAGGGTTGCATCGGGGTAGGTCTATGTGGCTTCTCCTCAGGGATGTCTTGCAGGAAGTGAGCCTTGCCAGCTGAAGCAGGGAACTGGCTAAGGTAGTTGCACCCTGGTCCTACGATCAAAGAGCAAGAGACCCGAGAACTAGAAAGGAGAGGCTCAACAAGCCATTTATCTCGCCACCATTCAATTAATCCCACATGTGTTTATTGGCCAGGTTGGCACAATAAACCTTAACTATTTCACCTGAAAGTATGGATTATGAGGACACCAGGGAACAAGAAAGCTTCCTCAAGGCACCTCAGTTCGGGAGTAGTGATAAATCTTCATTAACACTGGTCCACAAGAACAATTATTTGGCCTTCTTCCGCTCTAGCACTTAAATTCCAATGAGTAGATAATGCATCTGATGAGGATAAGCATCCAAAAAAGGAATGCTGTTTTACAAAACATTTTTTGAGTTGAAAATTATTTTGGACATTGGTCAGTGTACATGAAAAAATAATAATTTATGAATTATTGGGGTTTCATGATGCCTATGATCAATTCCCCCTTTCTCACCCCACCCTCCCCTCCTGGTATCTCAGCTCTCCTTGTTGATCCTGAGGGGGTTATCTATCCTGCATTTCCTCTTATATGTGGCAGTCTGCTTGTTCTGGTCTAATCCAATTTGTGAGGTAGAATTGAGGTCATGATAGTAAGGGAAGGAAGCACCAGAGGAAAGTTGTGTGCTTCATCAGTGCTACACTGCACCTTGACTAGCTAATCTCTTCCCTGTGACTCCTGAGGGGATACCCAACTGTCTACAGTTGGTCTTTGTGTCCCCAATCTGAACTCTCCCTTATTCACCATGATATGAATCTTTTGTTCTTTGATGCCTGATGCCTGACTCCTTTGACAATTCATGATCACACGGACTGGTGTGCTTCTTCTTCTATGTGGGCTTTGTTGCTTCTGAGCTAGATGGCTGCTTGTTTACTTTCAATCATTTAAGACCCAGAGGCTATATCTTTTGATAGCCAGGCACCATCAGCTTTCTTCACATTTTCTTATGCACCCATTTTGTCTTCAGTGACTGTCATGGGAAGGTGAGCATCACAGAATACCAGATTGCTAGAATAAAGTGTTCTTGTGTTGAAGATATACTCAAGTCGAGGCTCACTATTCACCTGCAGCTGGTAACATTCATAATATTTTAAAGAAATACAATACGTAAATTGAAAATATGATTGCTTAAAATTTGAAAATGGAAGTGAACTAATTTGGACAGTCAAGAGTTTTAGTATAATCTGAAAGTAAAAGCGCTGACCCAAATTATGTCTTTCATGTTATTAGAAGAATAAAGAAGCAGAGTTTTTCTTTTTAAAAAAAATCATTTTATTGGGGGCCCATACATTGTTTCTCATAATACATAAATACATATATTGTGCCATGCTTCTTCACATGCCTGCAGCTTTCATCATTCTCGGAACCTCCACCTTTCCATCCGAGTCTCTGACATCAGCTTCAAATCCCTTCCCCTCCATCCTTGCTCCCCACTCTCCTACCAACTCTCAATACTCTATAAATTATTGTCATAACTTACACTACTCAATGTCTCCCCTCACCCTCTCCTCCAATGTCTGTCCCCCCGCTAGGGGGTTATATGTAGATCCCTGAAGTTGGTTCCCCATCTCTACCCCACTTTTCCTCTACCCATCTAGTAGCTTCACTCCTAGTACTGACACCAAGGGGTTCATCTGTCCTGGGTTCCCCACATTTTCATTTCTCATCTCCACAGTAATGTAGAACTGGGACTGTGACAGTTGGAGGGAGGGAGTCTTCAGGAACCAGAGGAAAGTTGTATGCTTCATCACCACCTCACTAGCCTGTCTCCTCCCAACTCCCCAGTGCGAGAGTGTCCAATTACCCACAGGTGGGCCTTGGATCGCCACTCCGCTCTCCCCCCATTCGTAGTGACATGGTTCTCGTTCTTTGATATTTGATATCTGCTCCCTTCAGGCCCCTGTGATCACACAGGCTAGTCTTTTTCTTCCATGTGAGCTTTGCAGCTTCTAGGCTAGATGGCCATTCATTCACCCTCAAGCCTTTGCGATCCCAGGTGCCTTATCATTTGGTAGTTGGGTGCCATCAGATTTCTCCTCTCTGCCTGTGTCTGCTCCCTTTTGTCTTCTATGATCTTGTCAGAAGGGTGGGCACACAATAATATGATTATTGTTCTTTGATGCCTGATATCTGGGTCTTTCCACATCTCATGGTCGCACAGGCTGGTGTGCATCTTCTAAGGTGGGCTTTGTTGTTCCTGGGCCATATAACTGTTTGTTCACCGTCAAACTTTTAAGTCCTCAGATGTCATATCTTTTGATAGCCGGGTACCATCAGCCATCTTAACCACTCTTGCTCAATCCCCACATGTCCTCAGCGGTTGTCTCATGAGAGATCGCTCACAGTGATACAATTTTTCCTGTTTGATACCTGAGGCCTGGCCCTTTTGGCCATTCGTAGTGACATGGTTCTCGTTCTTTGTGGCCACTTCTTCCCTGTGGGTTTGGATAACTCTCAGCTAGATGGCTATTTGTTTATTCTCAGGCTTTGAGACTCCAGGCTCTTTACCCTTTGGTAACTGGGCACCATGGACTTTCTTCACCACAATTGCTTATGAACCTATTTGACTTCAGTGATCGCATTGGGCCAGTGAGCATTCTGAAATGTCAAATTAGTAGAACAAAGTGTTCTTGCCTTGAGGGAGAGCACCAGGGTAGGGGTCCAAGGTCCAGCTTCTATCTTAGGGTTAAACATATAAATATATGTATAAGGATTTGGTCCCTCATTATAATATGTGCTTATATTTACATATGTACATGTCTGTGTTTAGACCTCTGCAAGTGCCCTTTGCCTTCTAGTTCCTTCCTCTATTTCCTTTTGCCTTCCTCTGTCCCACTGTCATCATTTGGGTCTCAGTACTTCCTCTCTATTACATTACCCTTACTGTGGTCCCACCAGGCTTCCCGCACCTTCCTTGCCACCAGCTGCGGACCACCCGTTGTTCCCCCCATCCCTGAATCTGTCCAGGGCCCCCTTCCTCTCCCCTCTTCCCCGTGTCCCCCCAGGAACCATCAAACCAGTCTTTCTCTCCTCCCCACTGTCCAACCAGTAGTGCTCCTTTCTTGATTAGATCCATTTGGGGGGCTCAGCCCACATTTCTTTCCCATAATATAACCCCCAAAATGTCCTCTGTCATTGTCTGCTTCCGTAGGGAGACCGTATGTCAGGTCCTATTGTTGTTTGCCCTGTGGCGTAGGTTTCTGCAAGGTTGTAGTCCTCTAGGCATTGTAGGCAAGGCTCTGGTCACTGTGGGGACTGGACCATCTCTCTTTCTCATCCTCTGTATCCACCTGTTTCCATGTGGGTGGAGGGGCATTCTGGTCCCTCCCCTAGCCTGTTCTCTGCCACCCCTACTTCCAGGTCTGGATGTGACTGGCCCTGTAGCAATCTCTTTTTATGCCTCTTCCATGTGACCACTCTGTCTTCATGGTTGGGTGCTTCATGGTAGGATCTGCATGCCCGCTCCAGCTTCTGTGGAGATAAGACCCGTACTCTCTCCTTGGGGTGGACTGGTGCCCTCCTCCCTCCGATATCCTTTCACTTTCAAACCCCTCTTTCTCTCCTTCCCCATAGTTTATCTTAAAGAAAGGAAAAAAGGTAGTTTGCTTCTTCAGGTAAAATATATTCCCGGTGTCCTCAGGTTTTGCTGTAGAATTACATGACTGAGGATGAAGCCTTTGTTGTGAAGCTCCTCAATTTTTTCTGCCTCCCAAATCATCCTTCTGAAAATATCAACAGCAATCTGATTTTCTTTAGCCAGGATATTAAAAAAAAAAAGCTGCATTCCAGGATTCTGCTAAAGTTTTCCCTTCTTCATAAATGACCACCTTTTCATCTATAGGTCCTTCAAACACCAACATAATGGGTATTTGAACTTTTCCACCATTTTCAATACTTTCTCATGGTTAGCTTTAATCACCCCAACTTTGAATTGATGTAACAAGAGTACACAATAATGTCACCATTGATATCTATAGATTATGTCAGAGGAAAGATGGAATATTCTTCCTCCCCAGCTGTGTGCTTAAATTGATGATCCTATTTCTGTCCATTTACTGTGATCAACTTTGTAAAGGTGTTTTCTGTAGTTGGATCATAGAAATTCACAAAATAGCCTTCAACAAATGGAATTGTCAATGAGGATTTCTTTATGGACCAGTAGTGTGGGATGGCAATCTTTCCAGACTTAGACTACAGGAATGTCTTAGCCTCCCAGGCAGGCCCCAATTCGCAGCAGCAGCAGCACTTGCAGTGGGTGACAGTGAGGAGCCACATACAGTACACTGAGGCAGCTTTCGTGCTCACCAACTACCCTACCCTAAACTGTTCTTTCCTGTTGGTTGGTTGGTTGGTTGGTTTTTAATGACATTTTGCTTTTTTAATATATGATGTTCTTGATGTCATCCCATAACTCATTTGGTCTTCAGTCCTTAGTGTGCAAGATGTCAAATCTGTTCTTTAAAGATGGGGGACTTGTTTTATTATTTTCTCAGGGTCAATCTGAACTTCCATAAGAGCCATTAATTGTAACTCAGCCCCTGCTCTTATTTTAGTTGATGAAATTGAACTGCTCCATCATCTCTTCCCACGGATAATCAACTTGATTCCTGTGCATTCCATCTGGTGAGATTCACAGTCGGTTTTTATTGCAAAAGGTATCTGAGAAGGAGAAGTTATGAGTCTTGCAAAATTCTATCATGTGAGCTCTAGTTTTGTTTCCATCATAGTGACATATTTCCTAACTACTGATTCTTCTCTGATCCCAATTTTCACATTCCAATTACTAGTAATTATCAATGAATCTCGATTGTGTGTTTGATCAATTTCAAACTGAAGAAATTGGCAGGATTCTTTTTTAAAATCATTCTATTGAGGTCTCATTCAACTCTTATCACAATCCATATGTGCGTCCATTGTATGACAAGGATATGTGTACATTTGTTGCCATCACCATTCTCAAAACATTTACTTTCTACTTCAGCCCTTAGTATTAGTTCCTTATTTGTATCTCCCCCCTTTTGGATCCCTCCTTCCTCATGAACTCTTGATAATTTATAAATTATTATTAGTTTTTCATATCATATCTTCCAATATCTTCCTTTACCCACTTCCCTATTGTCTATACCCCAAGGAGGAGGTTACATGTAGATCCTTATAATCGGTTCCCCCTTTCTACCCCACCTTCCTTCCACCCTCCAAGTATCACCTCTCTCATCACTGGTCCTGAAGGGATCATCTGTCCTGGACTCCTCAGGTTTCCAGCTCCTATCTGTAAAAGCTGTACTTCCTCTGGTCTAGCCAGACCTGTAAGGTAGAATTGGGATTGTGATAGTGGGTAGTGGGGGAGGACGCATTTATGAACTAGAGGAAAGGTGCATGTTTCATCATTGCTACACTGTACCCTGACTGGCTTGTCTCAGCCCCACGACCCTTCTGTAAGGGGATGTCACATTAACTACAGATGGGCTTGGGTCCCCAATCTGTACTCCCCATCATTTATAATAATTTTTAGTTCTTTGATGCCTGATACCTGATCCCTTTGACACGTTATGGTCGGTCACCCATGCTGGTGTTCCTCTTCCACGTGGGTTTTGTTGTTTCTAAGCTAGATGGCCGCTTCTTTACTTTCAAGCCTTTAAGACGCCAGATGCTATATCTTTTGATAGCCAGGCACCAACTGCTGTCTTCACTACATTTGCTTATGCACACATTTGCCTTCAGCAATATCAGAAAGGTGGACACACAATATGATTTTTTGTTCTTTGATGTCTGATAAACTAATCCCTTTGACACCTCGTGGTCACACAGGTTGGTGTGCTTCTTCCAAATGGCCCTTGTTGCTTCTGAGCTAGATGATTGCTTGTTTACTTTCAAGCCTTTAAGACCTCAGACACAATATCTTTTGATAGCTGGGCATCATCAACTTTCTTCACCACTTTTCCTTATGTATACATTTGTCTTCAGCGATCATGTCAGGAAAGTGAGCAGCATGGAATGCCAATTTAATAAAACAAAGTGTTCTTGCATTGAGTGGAGGTCCAATGTCCATCTACTGCCTTAATACTAACCCTATAAGTATATGCACATAGATCCATTTCCCCATAAGCATATATATTTACCTATGTACATGCCTGTATTTAGACCTCTCTAAATTCCCTTTGCCTCCTATTTCTTTCCTCTATTTCCTTTTACTTTCCTTTTGTCCCACCATAATGCTCAGCCTTCATTTGGGCTTCAGTAATTTCTCTCGGTTATATTACCCTTGATCAATCCCTATCAGGCCTCTCATACCCACCTTGCCACTGATTTTGGATCACTTGTTCCTTTGTCCCCTGGGTTGGTTGACATCATCTCCTTTCCCCCACCTCCCCAAGTCCTCCTAGATTAGAACCATCAGTACTATTGCTTTCTGGTAGGATCCTTTCATTTGTTCATTCCTGGTTTTACAGGTTAACGTGTAAATTAGAATAATAGTCGTAGTAACTGGTCTTCTTATAGTTGTTCAGTTAGCTTCCTATCATAGATAGTATTTTACTTCAAGAAAGTTCTTTTGGGGGCTGAGCCCCGGTGGCGTAGTGGTTGTGTATGGGACTGCAGCCCACTGGGACGGAGGTTCAATTCCAGCAGTGGGGCTGGGCCTCCTACTCCCACCGCCGGAGAGCAATGATGCCCCCCCCCCCAAAAAAAAAAGTTCTTTTGGACAATAAATGGAAAATGATTTCTCTTGAATTTTTCATACCCAGCATAGTAAACCTTTAGATTGTCTGATTCAAAAGTCCATCTCAACTCACTAATGCCTAGGATATCTATTTTTATGTGTATCATTACATTTTGGCAAGTCCTTATTATCCTAGGTTCATAATTTGTACATTCCATGTTCTGAATGTTTATAGTTGTTTCTTTTAATTTTAAGTCACATCCATCAGCAAATGAAGGTCTTGAAAGTTTTGCTCTATCTATATGTCAATTCTGCTTTGAAAAGACCCAGCTCTTCCTCAGTTGTAAAGCTTTTTGATAGCTTTCCAGCCTGAAGGGTTTATCTTCTGGCACTGTACCAAGCAATGTTCTGCTAGTCACAAGGTTTTCACAGGCTAATGTCTCAGAAGTGGTTTACCTGTTCCTTATTCCTCGTATGTCTTAGTCTGGTAGATCTACTGAAACCTGTGTACCATGAATACTGATCCTTGAAATACAGCTGGAAGTTTCCAGAATTACAGTAATGGGCAAGTCGACCCAGTACAATAACCTGATAAGTGAGTGGTGGCAGCCATTTAGAAGTAAGTAAAAAATAATCATTAAGTCTCTCAAACAGTACATAGTTAACTCACAAAGGGAAAATATATATACTAAATTTGTCACATTTCTTATTTGTAAAGTGGAAATGTAGAAAAGAATAAAATTACATTAATATGTTACTCAAGGAGAGGGAAAAAAAAGGGGGGGTAGGGACTACAATCCAGGATTCCTACACTCAAACCAAGAGATCATTTCATTAGAATAGAAAAATGATGTTCACATTTAGAATATATCACTGTATAACCCATCTTAGCATCTGTGGGGAATAGTTAAAAGAAGGAGTTTAAGGGCTGAGTCCCGGTGGCGTAAGTGCTTGAGTGTGGAAATGCGGCCTGTGGGCTTGGCGGTTCAAATCCAAGGGTGACTCTCAGGAACAGCGCTGGGTAGCTCCTATGACCACCAGAGGGCAGTGATGACCCCCGAAAAGAAGGAGTTTAACCAAGTGACAAATTGAGCAGACTAAGGATGGAGAATATGAAAAAAAGAAGAAGAAGAAACATTAGTAAGTAATGATCCTTGCTGTGCTTGAATATATACTACCTGTTTAAATAATAATTTCAACGTAACTTAAACTATTACACACATGGATAGACCAAGATAGAATGTTCACAAATTATTAAGAAACCATCATAACTTTAATACCTTTGAGGGGCCATGGAAATGCACTACTCTGACTTCTTGCTGCAGAGAGTATAGTTACCTGACAGCCCCAAGCGACTGCCCCACTGGATCCCCACGTTAGCTGTGCGGCCACACTCCTTGGCTACTCCCAGGCAATGATGGAGCAAAACAGACGGACTGACACAGGGGCATTCCCTGTTAAGGACATTTGTATCAAGGGTTTCCCCTCAACCTGAATGAAACTCCCTTAGAATTATGCTGCCGTCTGAAATGCTGCTGTTGTTTTTGTTGGTAGGTGCCAGTGAGTCTAGTCTGATTCACAGTGACTCTATGGAACACAGAATGAAAAACTGGGTGGCCCTGCACATCCTCACAATTGTTCTTCTGTTTGAGCGCATTGCTGCAGCCACTGTCTCAATCATTCTTGTCAAAGATTTTCCTCTTTTTCACTGCGCAGCTACTTTGCCAAGCATGATGTCCTTCTCCAGAGACTGGTCTCTTCTGATGAAATATCCAAAGGACATGAGACTAAATCTTGCTCTCGTTGCCTCTAAGGAGTACTCTGACTATACTTTTTCCAAGACTGATCTATTTATTCCTTTGGCAGCCCACGGTACTTGAAATATTCTTCAACAACACCACAGCTCAAATGTAGTCCAAGATACTCACTGTCATTGAGTCAACATTGACTCACAATGACCCCATAGACAAGGTAGAAATGTCCTTTTGAGTTTTCAAGACTATCTTTTTTAAAAGAAAATAATTTTATTGGGAACACTTATGGCTATTATAATCTATAACTCAATTAGATCAAGAATAATTGTACACTTTTTGCCACCATCATTTTCAATATTTTTTTCTTTTTGAATGCTTTGATATCAGCTCCACTTTATCCCAACCCTCATGTACCTTACCCCCAGGATTCCTTATTATTATAATTATGTATATATTGCCATATATTTCACTATGCAATGTATCCATTCACTTACAATTCTATCTGTGTCCCTCACATGAAGTTATATGATCATTGATATCAGCTTCTCCTTCTTCAATTTCACCCCCTCTTTTTCCCATACCCTCTGGGAATCATTATTTCCATTACTGTTTCTGAAGGGCTTCTCTATCTTGAATTTCATGCATCCAACAACCTTAATTATACAAATGAACATACACAGGTCTCTCAAGACGAATGAATGAGGTGAGACTAAGACATTAGTAAGGGGAGGAAATAATAAACAAATAGAGGTTATTTATGTGATTCATCAGTGCTATTTTGCATCCCAGTTACATCATCCCTTTCATGTTGCCCTTTTGTGAGGGCCTGTTCAATTATCTTAGAGGTAGGTTTTAAGTCTCCTCTTTGTTTATGCTCCTTCACATCAATCTGATTGCTTGTTTTTGAATTTCTGATACTTATTCAAGTTGACACTTCAGGATCACACAGGCTGTTTTACTTCTTTCACATGGGTTTTGTTGTTACCCTGTTAGATAGTTGCTTACTTAACTTCAAGCCATTAAGACCCCAGATACTATATCTTTTGATTGCTGGGCACCATCAGCTTTCTTTACCACATTTGCTTATGCACCCATTGTGTCTTCAGTGATTGTGTCAGTAAGGTATCACACAGTGCCACATTATACAAGCAAATTTTTCTTATATTGAGATAAGATTTAAGTAGAGGCCCAAAGTTCATCAGCTTCTTTATTGTATTTACATCTCTCGCTATATATATATATATATGTATACATATATGTGTAATATGTGTATATATTTTTTCTTCCCTCATGTCCCACTATTATGTTTACCCATCATTCACCTCTCAGACCCTTTTCAGTTGCTCAAACATGACTGGAACACTACACCTTTCTTATTGTCAATTTTAGATCCCTTGCTATTCCACCCCTTCATGTCCCCTATCCCCAATCATTAATCCCATTGCTGTCTCCTTGGGATTGCTTATTCTGCCTATCTTACATAGACAGACATCTAGAGTAAAGAAAATAAAGAGAGAGAGAGAAATCATACAAATATAGTTTCAATTTCACTGTTGTCCTGAATCAGAGTAGATGAGTATCCTACGTTTAATAGTGAGCAGGCTCTGTTATAATCCATCAGTCCAATCCCCATTTCTCTCAGGGATCCATATCCCAGGACTCCTTGCCTAAGGGCCCTTATACTCTCTTAGAACTCAGCTTTTGTGCCCAAGGGGTGCACCTTCTACAAGACCCCATTGCTCTTCCTGCGGTCGGGGATGGAGTGGCCTAATGTCCACTCCCTCATCCTGTTACACCTTTACTTTCAATGTGGCCCCCTTGTGAATATCCCCAACCAGTTCAAATAATGTTCCAAGCGCTGGCCCTCAAGTCTGAAATCCACAGTCAAGATTCTTCAGAGACTTCTTTTCTTCACTCCCATGGCTGGTCTGTTGCTCTCCCCTCTTGATTTGCACCCATGTGAGTGGGTCAGATGAGCAGCACTCCCTGAGTTATATCTTCAGTGCTGTCCTTTGTAGTGCTGTTGTCTAAGGGGGTCACAAGACAGGGTGCATGGGGGTAAAACTGCTACACAAGAACTCTTTAAAATATTGAAAAGCAAGCATGTTACTTTGAGAACAGAAATGTGCCTGCCCCATGGCACGGTATTTTCAATTGCCTTATGCACATATGAAAGTTGGACATTGAACAATAAAGACTGAAGAAGAATGGACACACTTTGAGCTGTGGTGCTGAAGAAGAATGTTTAAATTACCATGGATGGCCTAGAAGAACAAATGAATCTTTCTTAGAAGAAGCACTGTCAGAATTCTCCTTAGAAACAAGCATGGCAAGACTTGCCTCGTGCACTTTGGACATGTTTTCAGGAGAGACCAGACTCTGGAGAAGCACATCACGCTTGGTAAAGGAGCTGGGCAGTGAAACACAGGAGACCTCTGACAAGAAGGATAGACACAGGGGCTGCAACCGTGGGCTCAAACATAAGGACGATTGAGGGTGGCACAGGACTGGGCAGTTCTGTTGTACAAAGGGTTGCTGTGAGTCAGAACTAAGCAGACAGTACATAACAAAAACAATAACTTGAGTGTGTCATCTATTTCCTGTTAAGACCCTGACCCACACTTTGTGTCTACAATCTACTTGAATAATAGCAGAGCACAGCATCTAGCTTTTGCATGGCAGATTATTCCCATGATTTTATTTTTAATTTCCTACTTATAATTACAATGGGTCTCTTGAAAACTGATGCATCCTGTTAAACCTGTGGTGAGACTTGATATTTTCCACTCTTGTTTAATCAAACTACTGGATTTCAGCCACCACCTTATTTGTCTTCCCTGCTTTAGAGTGGTTTTTCTCTAGTTTTTTAAATGCTTTTACTATTTCACTTTTTTTTTTTTCTGGGCATCACTGCCTCTGGTGG
This sequence comes from Nesogale talazaci, assembly GCA_004026705.1. Taxonomy (NCBI): domain Eukaryota; kingdom Metazoa; phylum Chordata; class Mammalia; order Afrosoricida; family Tenrecidae; genus Nesogale; species Nesogale talazaci. The sequence continues at coordinate 12,241 of PVJH01024865.1, read as the reverse complement.
TGTGGGCGCCACCCAGTGCCGCTCCTGAGAGCCGCTGCTGGATCCGAACCGCCAAGGCCGCGGGCCGCAGTCCTGCACTCAACCACTTACGCCACCAGGGCTCAGCCCCACTTTTTCTTTTTATTACATTTTTAATTATTTCTTATCTTTTTACCCTTCTTTTAATTACTCTAGAAATTTGTATTTTTGGCTTCTAAAAATTCAGTATATATTAGTACTTTTACCACTTTCTGAAAAATGCAAACACAATTGATTCATTTGACTGTTGCAATTTATGTTGTCACATTTAGTCTTATATATTTTAATTCCACAACATATTAGCATTTGTAGCAGTCATGTGCTTATGTTAACTTTATGATTGAAATGTAGGGGTGGAGTCTAGCCTGTTAATCTGGAGATAGCCATTGAGTAGACAATGAGGCCTCTATGTGGGCATGGCTTTCACCTGAGACTCCTGGGAAATCTCGCGATATTTCCCTCATGAAGATGAGAAGCTATCTTCCCCAGTTGTTGGGAGTTAGTTTCAGAGGCGATTAATCACAGACAAAACAAGCTGGCAGCATCTGAGAAGCTGGAGGAGTCTGCAGAGAGACCACACAGCTTTGTCCTGATGGAGCCAGACCTCTGAACCTCTGGTTCATGAGCCTTCCTTCAAATCTAATGCCATACTCTTCTTCATATATTCAAACTTCTTGGGGTGGACAGATGGAGCCCTCTGCCAGCGATGAGTTGCTTCTGCTGTTGATGGACCCTAAGCCCTGGAGGTGAGGAGTCATGTGGAGACCCCTGCCAGCGCTGGGATTCTGCACCCACTGACCTGTGACTTCGTGAGTCGGAAGAAGACTTTATAGACTAATTTTGGACATATTGGACTGGACTGGGCTAGGATGCTTTCTCTATGTCCCATTCCTTTTGTATATAAACCCTTTCCTTATAACGATATGTGTGTCCTTGAATTTGTTCCTCTAGTCTACCCAGACTAACACAGCATTTTTAGTTAATATTCATTTCTATTTACCCATATATCAAGGGTTTCAAAAATTTTGGAGTTTTTTTTTTTGGGGGGGGGCATCACTGCCCCCTGGTGGGTGTGGGAGGCCCAGCTTTGCTCCTGGAGAGCTGCTGCTGGATTTGAACTGCCAAGCCAGTGGGCTGCAGTCCCGCACTCAACCATTACGCCACCAGGGCTCAGCCCGGGTTTCAAAAAGTTTGTGAAAAAAATTCGCTTACTTTTAAAATTCCATATTTTTCATGAAATGTCTTAAGTCTTCTCATTTTCACCTTTCTCATTGTTCTGTACTTATTCCTAAATCCCCAACCTTACATCTGAGAAAGTATACTCTCCTATACCACTATTCTTTCCTTCAGGGAAGATATGCTAATAATGAATTCTTAGGTTTTGTTGGTTTGAAAACATCTTTATTTTGCTTTAAAAAATTATATGACATGAATAGACTTTGGCAATATTTGCTACTTTGACAATATCTTCTTGTAGTAATTTGAAGAATGCATTGTTTTGGTTGCAAAGTAGCTGTGATATTATCTTTTACTTAAAAGTAATTTATCTTTTTCTTCTGAATGCTTAAAATCTTCCCTGCTTTAGTTTTCTATTACAATGTGCCTAGGCATGTTTTTTTGTTTTTTTTCTTTTTGCTTACAGTTTGGAAAGCTAGCACCTGTAGTATGATAAATTTTATTTTAGAAGTCTCTTCAATAGTACTTAGTTCCATAATATCTGTCTTCTCCTCTTGAGTCTTTATTTATACCTATTAGAGTAAATTTAAAAGTATTGCTACGAGGGTTCCAGTTCATAGATGCATTGCTTAACTCCAAATTAAATGTGTTTAAACATATCCTGCAATCAGTGGATGGTTGCAGACAAATTGTCTTGGGAATATACTTGTTTAGTCTTCTTAGAGCGCCTTCAAAAAAAAAAAGTCTCATCAAAACAGTGTGTTTCTAAGGAACTTGCTGGACCAGTTGAATTCAAGGCAGAGAGATCTTGCAGAGGTGCAGTGAGTATATGGTCCTTCTAGCCATAGCCATTGAAATTCCTTCCAAATAACTGCAGTGAGTATATGGTCCTTCTAGCCATAGCCATTGAAATTCCTTCCAAATAACCGGGTGTGGTTGTTGTTATGTGTCAGCAGGTTGGCTCTGACTCAAACTGACCTGATATACAACAGCAGGAAACCCTGCCTGGTCAGGGGTCATACTCACAACTGTTCTGCCTGAACCTTTTGCTGCAACTACTCTGTCAACTCCACACATTGAGGATCTTTCTTGCTGACCTGCTGCCAAACATGATGTCCTTTTCCTGGGTCTGTTCTTTCCTGAGAACATGTCCTTATTTCTAAGCATTCTGTCTATACTCCCTCCAAGATAGATTTGCTTATTCTTATAGCTGTCTGTGGTATTTCCAGAAACAGCATAATTCAGGTGTATTGATGTATCTGAAGTTTTCCTTATTCATTGTTCAAATTGCACATAAAACAAGAGGATATAAAACATCAAAGTGACATCCTTTTTCTTCAACACATCATAGAGATTTTGTGTAGCAGATTTTCCCAATGCACTATGTCCTTTGTTTTCTTAACAGCTGCTTCCTGGCACATTAACAGGGGGTATAAAATTAAATCCTTGATAACTTCAATATTTTATGTATTTATCATGATGCTATTGGTCCATTTGTGTAGATTTTCATTTTTTATGTTGAGGTGCAATCCACATTGAAGCAAAAGCCATAGGAAAGTGTTTTCAGTGTGATGGCTTATGAAGTTTATCAGTGAGTGCTTCAAGCCCTCTTCAATTTTAGCAAGCAATGTAGTGTCAACTGCACATTGAAAATGGTTCATGAGCCTTCCTTCAAATATAATGCCATACTCTTCTTCATATATTCAAACTTCTTGGGTTATTTGCTTGGCATACAGATTTAATTAGAATGGTGAAATAATACAGCCCATTGCACACACATTTCCAACTTTTTCTAAACCAGTGTCCCCTTAACTGCTTCTTGGTCTGCGTACAAGTTGTGCATGAACACAAAACACATTGTTCTGGAATTCCCATTCTTTGAAATGTTATCATAGTGTTATGATCCATGTAGTCAAATGCCTTTGGATAGTCAATAAAACACAAATAAGTGTCTCTTGATACTTCTCTACTTTCAGTCAAGATCTAATGTCAGCAGTATTATCTCTTATTCCATGTCCTCTCTGGCATTCAACTTGATATTCTAGCAGTTGTCTCGCACCTGTTTCTTCTCATTTTGAGTCATGCCCCATCTGTAAATGTTTTTGAAAGTTTTACTCCATTCATGGTACTAACACATTGCGGTGGGATCCCCAGTTTATCCGGTCTTTAATGTGTGTTAACTTGCAGACGGGTTTTGGGTCTCCACTACTTCCCCCACCCCCTTCACATGGCTTTAGTCGCTTGATTTTTAAGTCCTTGATTTTAAAATTTCTGGTCTTTAATTTAACATTGTCTCCACCTTAAGGATGCTGGTCCTCTTCTGTTCTCTGCTACACTAATAGATAGGATCAAGATGAGATTAAGTCTTGCCCTTAATAGAGAGTGTAAATCAAGTCACACCCTTGGTATCCTTGGGGATGTGGCCTGGTGAGAGGCTAAAACCACACCTCCATTAAAGTCATTCCATTGTGCAAAAGAGTCGTCTCAGACAGAGTAATATCCAGGACCATCAGAGCAGGAGCCAACCCAATGTCGAAGTAGAAATCTCAGGACCACTGGAAGAAGAGCACTCTCAAAATCTCTCTCTGAAGCATTTGTTCTAACTCAAACACCAGATTCATTGCCCTTGAGTTGATTCTGAGTCACGTGGTCCTCCTGTGCCATGGAGGCAGTTCTAACTTATAGCCAGCCTATGCACAACAGAACCAAACACTGCTTGGGCCCGCACCATCCTCCCGATTGTTGTTCAGTTTGAGTGCATTTATCGCAGCCACTCTGTTCAGCCATTTCCTTTTGCCTTCCTCTTCTTCTCAACCCCACGACCTTACTGAGCATGATGTCCTTTTCTAGGACTTGCCTCTCCTGATAACATATCCAGGGTACATTAGACAAAGCCTCACCATCTTCCAAAAATATCTTCACAACCAGACCAATAGGTAATATCGCGACAAAAGAAGAAACGACTGAAGTCACAATTTCACATTGTTTGGATTCACAGTCATTACTCATGGAAGCAGAAGTAAGTAAATCAAAAGATGCATTGTATTGGGTAAACCTGCTGCACAAGACCTCTTAAAATATTGAAGAGCATGAATGTTACTTTAAAGTTGTTGCACCTGCCCCAAGCTATGGTATTTTCAATTGCCTCACATGCATGTGGAAGTTGAACGTTGACTAAGGAAGACGGAAGAAGATTTGAAACACTTGAATCACGATGCTGGAGAATATTCAACATACCATGGACTGTCAAAAGAACAAACAAATGCCGTGGAATATGTACAGACAGAATGTGCCTCCTCTTCTGACTCATAGCAACCGAAGGCAGAACAATAAAGTTCTCTCTCTCTGGGTCTCCAGGAATATCTTTCAGGAGCAGAAAGGCCCATCTTTCTGCTGTGGAACCAAAAGTGTATTTGAAATGCTGACCTTGCATTTAGGAACCCGATGAGTAATACACTCTGTAACACTTAGTAGAGTAGGGCAAAGGCCAAAAGCCTGCGCAGCTGAGAGGCTGAGGACTAGAGAGAGGCATGTCTACGGGTATGGCTGAGAAGATATCCTCCTGACCAAAGAGGATATCATGTGTATATCTGATTCTGAATTGTAACCTGTTAACTTCCCTAATAAATTCCATAATCTTGAGTATAGTCTCTGAGTTCTGTGTGGCCATTGCCAATGACTTGAGACACCTAGCAGAGAAGGAGCGAGTACCCTGGAAGGAATGGCAGGCATCTGAACTTTTAAAATGATTGGAAGGTTGAGATGTGCCTTATCTGCCTCAGAAGTCAGATGTAAGACACTACCCACAACCCATTTTTACATCAGTTTAGAAGACTGACCATGGTTTTATTGAATTCTAAAAGGATAATTTTGATAAAAAAATTTTCAGACAACACAAGATCACCATGGGGCCTTGATATGAAGACATTTTAAGAAAACTGAAAGTTGCATTGATGAGAAAAAGGCCAGGAGAGTTGCAACCAAGGATTCTTTTTTCCATCACAATAATGCACATAGCCATTCTCTGAGGGCAGCCAGGACTATCCTAGGGGAATTTCATTGGTAAACCATACTCTTCGACTGTATGGCATTTGTCTTACCCCTTCAGATGTCCTTCCAGTCCTAAAACTCAACTAACGTTTTAAATGAACACAATTGGAATCCATTCAGAATGTCAAAACTGCTGCTTGGGTGTGGTGTAGATCAAAGACTGCAGAATTCTTTGGGGAAGGGCCGTAGTGAAACATCACCTTAAGAAGTGTGCAGCTCAAGATCCAGGAGATGCCAAGGAGCAAGGAGGTCACAATTTGATACTTTTGTTCAAACCTGTTCCATGTGGCTTTCATTTTTGCATCTGTCTCTCTGTAAACCCAACTGTATACTTTCTTATGAACTTTCTTCTCGTTAACTAAAAATTTCTCCAGCTCTGTATAAGTCCACTTGCTAGGTTGTCACATTTTATAATTGTAGAATTTCTGGTTTGTTCATTTTGTTTCAGTTCTCTTATAAAATTCATATTCTTAAAATTGAAGTTCCTGGCTCTATTATTCACAGCTATTTAAAATTCCTTGTAGGTTTTGTTTCTGTGGTCTGTTGTTCCCCTGGTTTGTCACATCTTTTTCATATACCTCATTATCATCTATGTTTGCTAGGCCCAAACTGAAAAACCAAACCCATTACCTTCCAGTTACTTCTAACTCATACCAACTATATAGAGCAAGTAAAACTGCCCCCCGTTTTTACAGAAGCATATGGCCACATCTTTTTTTGGCATCTCAACTGGTAGTTTTAAATTGGTAACGTTTTACCTAGCTGCCACTGAACCACCAGCCAATGGCGTGCTGGATATTGTATATAAGATGTTGTAAAGATAGTTTGAGACTCTGAATATCTATACTTTCCTTGAGAGAGATTTCCTGTACTTCTGTTAAGCAACTTGACTGGAGCAGTAGCTGATTCAGATCACCAACATGCTGGTAGAACCTGCGGTGACTCCGTCCTAGTGTTTTTTAGTTCACTCTGCACTTAAGTGTGTGGTGCTTTGGTTGCTCAACTGAAACCTGAAGTATCTCCTCTCTTGTGAGTGCTTGGTGGTTTAATGGGTTACAAGTTAGGCAGCTAACCACAAGGTTAGGAGTTCCCTAGCCCTAGCCTTCTTTAGGAAAGCGACTAATTTTTCTACTCCAATGAAGAGTAACCATCTTGGAAATCCAAGATTCTTGGGTAGTTCTACCCTGTCCTATAAGATCCCGAGGAGTCAGAATTGACTCCGAGGCCATGAGCAAGTCCTACACTCCAGGTTTTCTCCCTTTCTGTCCCTACTCAGTTCAGCAAGCCTGTATCAAGAAAGCTCTTTGGGAAGGGACAGATACCCTATGGAAACCAAATCAAATCCACTGCCATTGTCAATTCTAACTCATAGCAACCAATGGGTTTCCAAAACTATAAGCTTTAGTGAAACAGACTGTTTCACCTTTCTCCCATGGAGTGGCTTGTGGATTTGAACCCCTGACCTCCGGCTTAGCAGCCCAAGGCCTAACTGACTATGCCACCAGAGTTCCTTTCATATATGGAAGAAGGTCTCGAACGCGGTGGGGATCTCTTATTTAACCTTTCTTCTCCTAGATCTTGGCCTTGCAAGCTCCACTGATTTGTAATGTACTTAAAGAGATAAGTTTTTATTTGATTGGCTGATTGGGTGGTTTTTAATTGTTTATGGTATTGTTTTTCTAGCTTTTTCTTCTTGTTCTTAGTAGACACATGGTTGAAACCACCTAATTATCAGGAATGAAACTTTCGAGGACTCGTTATGAAATAAAAAAATTTACTGCGGGGCTGAGCCCCGGTGGCGTAGTGGCTGTGCGCGGGACTGCGGCCCACTGGGACGGAGGTTCAATTCCAGCAGTGGGGCTGGGCCTCCTACTCCCACCACCGGAGAGCAGTGATGCCCCCCCAAAAAACCAAACCAAACAAAACAAAACAAAATTTACTGGGTGTGCCCTGCTTTCTTCCCTAAAAACAAACAAAAAATAAAAACAACCACACACACAAAGTCATTGATTATTTCATCTTCAGATAATGCTGAATACATAAATTTCCAGGTCCTCTACAGGAATCGTCATGCAGGAATTCTTAACTCAAAAAAAGAAAACACTCCAGAAAGCAAATTCTGACGATCTTGAAAGCATAGCCAGGAGAGTCTACAATATACACAAAAGAACATGAGGAGCCCAGTTTGATTAGAGAAGAGATTACATGTAGGATGGAGGTAAAGTTCTAATTTTATCCACTATGCAATGGGAAACCTTTGAAAACATCTTTATTGTGGCACATTATAATGAGAGCTGGGCTTACTGCCTTAATCTGATTGTGATATGCAAGATGGAATGGGAAAGGAAGAGTAGAGGCAGAGAAACACGCTGTGAAGCTACAGTAATGGACCAACTATGTGATGGTGAGAGGCATCACAGTGCAATGAAAAGAATGTGCACATTAGAGTCACAGGACTGGTGATTACTGGTCCTGTCACTTCTGGCAAGTCATTAAACCTGTCTGACGCTACTTCCTATTTACATGCCAGCCACCGCTTAGGCCCTTAATAGGTACTTGTGAAATGTTAATAACTCATAGAGTGGTTATGCCAAGCAACAATACAATAATGTGGAAAATATTCCCAAACATAAAATTTCATATGAACTAAAGTATAATTTGCATTTGATGGACCAAAGAAATAGACATGGAGACCCATAATGAAAAAGGGTAGGGAGGCAAAGATCACTCTGAGACAGTGACTCTGAATGATTGAAAACATATACTCACCTCAGTACTCTAGTCAGAAGAGGAACTGGTTTTGGACATCAGAACAGTGAATTGAGGTGAAAACAGTGATTTTTATCTCATTTTCCTTGTGGAAACGTTCAACAGGCAACTCTCTAGTCCATGTATTAGTGTCATACATGCTTAGGCTTTTAAATGTGAGATTATTCTATCTCCTTCATAAAATTGTCAGCTCCTAGAGAAAGAAAGAAGTTAACTTCTGGGGCTTTGCAGCCCCTTCTCATTCTGTAACTAAAACAAGCCTGTATCTGCTAACTGAATGCCTTGAACTTTTTTCATCTGTTTTGTCTAGTTAATAGTGATTACATAAGGCACTCACGGCCTGGTGTAAAGATTGCTAGATCACTCTAACTGTGTGGTTGTCACCCCATACTAGTTCCTCAGGGCTGTCAAATATATTTAAAAAAAAAAAAAAAAACGCCTCGAGAAACAAAATAACAAATCTTTGACCAGTTTCTTCTAAAGTTATTTTCAATCCAATTTTTAAAGTACTCAATCTTAGAAATAAGATTCAATCTTTTTGAACTAAAAATTTGCTTATATTCTACAGTTTATGGTATTTTTCTGAATGTTGTAGCATTTTACTGAATCAGTTTGAGCCCTTTAAAATCCTAATAACATATGTCTTTGGTCATTTTTGGCAATCATTTTGTCCTCAATAAATTTGTTTTACACATTTTGGTTTTTTAAGCTGTGTCGAATGCACACTCTGAGTACACATGAGAACCAACTGAAGTGGGTGTGAAGATCAGGAAACAAGAACAGGAAACAAGAACAAGGTGACAAGGCTTCCACATGCACCTTGACAGCTTCTCTCCTTAGTTATCAGTGCTTAAGGGCTCTGGGGAAGAAGTGAGAAGAATCACTCAAGCTCTATCTACAATCACAAGATCAGACCGTGATGCAGAGTCTGGGCTCGGTGAATTTTGATACTCTAAAACCACCTCTCTCATGCCTCCCTTTTCCTGTTTGACATATAATTCTTCTCTCCCAATCCCTAATCGAGTTTCTTTTGATAGGAGCATTAATTTGAGAAGAGTTGTTAATTTTATACTAAAAACGCACCAATATAATGTATGAAGCATATCATTTAAAAAAACACTAAAAAATACCCCACTTATTGTATGTGCATATTGACACATTGTCTTTACACAGTTCTATATTAATTAGACATAAACAAATATAAGGTCTCTAAAGTATGAGAAAAAATCATATAACCACTGGAAAAACATGTCTACAAGTCATAATCTTTTTACCTTACTCCCTTAACAAGGTATTTTTTTTAATAAGCAGTCCTCAAAAGGTTTTTGAATCTTTTGTTTTGTTTTTTTGTTTTTGTTTTTTAGGTTTCTGATTCTTAAAAAAATTTTTTTTCCTTTAAGAAATTTTATTTTTTTATTTTTTTATTTTTGGGGGGGGGGGCATCACTGCTGTCCGGTGGTGGGAGTAGGAGGGCCAGCCCCACTGCTGGAATTGAACCTCCGTCCCAGTGGGCCGCAGTCCTGCGCACAACCACTACGCCACCGGGGCTCAGCCCTGAAATTTTATTTCAATATTGTCTTTCATTATACTGGCCAACACACACTTCAGTGCCTCAAATGTTAGAATGATTTCTGACATTGTTACTTTATATTTGACCTGCTGATTCCCAAAATGACACCAGTTTTTCCTTCTCAGCTAGCTGTTGAGATATAGAACACGCTCAAATTTTAGAACAGTATCACTGAGCTCACATGCAGGGAAAATCATCCAAAAATGACTGCAACAGTACATTGATGGGAAACTGCCTGAGGTTCAGGCTGAATTCAAAAGAGGACATGGAACAAAGGATCATGGCTGATATCAAATGGACCTTGGCTGAAAGCAGAGAACACCAGAAATATGTTTACTTGTATTTTATTGACTGTGGCAAGGCATTCAACTGTGTGGGTCATAGCAAACTATGGACAACCTTGGGAAGAAATTAATTCCAGAACACTTAACTGTGCTCATGTGTAACTGGTACATGGATCAAGAGGCAGTTGCACAAACAGAAGAAGTGTGATTTAAAAATGTATGATTTAAAATCAGGAAAAGTGTACAATAGCATTGTATCCTTTCACCACAATTATTCAGTCTGTATGCTGAGAAAATCATAAAATAAGCTGGATTATATGAAGAAGATTGTGGCATCAGGATTGGAGGCGGTCTTATTAACCTGCTATTTGCAGATGACACAAGCTTGCTCGCTGAAAGTGAGGAGGACTTGAAGCACTAGCTGATGAAGGTCAAGGATTCCAGCCCTCAGTGTGGATAACATACAACCCAATGGAAAGACCACAATCTTCACAAATAGGCAAATGGGTGATATCATGATAAGGGGAGGAAATATTACAGTTGTCAAGGATTTTGTCTTGCTTGAAAACATAATCAATACTCATAGAAGCAGTCAAAAAGTCAAAAGGCAGGTTACCTTGGGTAAATCGGTTGCACAAGACCTCTTTAGAATATTGAAAAGCTAGTGTATCACTTTGAGGACAAAGGTAAACCTACCTCAAACCATAGTATTTTCAGTTGCCTCAGATGCATGTGAAAGTTGGACATTCATTGAAGGACAGAGCAGAACTGCTCCCGTGGGTTTCTGAGACCACCTCTTTAGAGATGAAGAAAGTCTTGTTTTCCTCCAGAGGAACGGTTGGTAGCTTCAAACTGCTGACCTACCTTGCTGTTAGCAACCCAGAACATATCCACTACGTGACCAGCATGCTTCAAGATGACCCTATAAATGCAGCAGAATGAAACACTGTCTAGTCCTGTACCATTCTCAAATGTGTTCATTCAGTCCTACTGCTGCAATCACTAGGTCAACCCTCCTAGTTAAGGGTCTTCCTTTTTTTTTTTTTTGCTGCTCTTCAACTCTAGCAAGCATGATGTTCTTCTCCAGGGACCAGTTCCTCCTAATAACATGTCCAAAATATGAGAAACAAGGTCTCAGTGCATTGCTTCCAACGATTATTCTGGCTGTGCTGCCTCCAGATTTGTTTGTTCTTAGGATAGTCTATGGTATATTTAGCAATCTTTACCAGCACCATAGTTTATTCTGTCTTCTTTAGTCATTGTTCAGCTTTCGAGTGCATATGAAATGCTTAAAAGCACCATGGATTGGATGAGGTACACCGTCTCCATCATCACTGAGTCATTCATGACACAGAGAGACTCAATCAAAATAGAACTGTTCCTTTGGGTTTATGAGACTGAATTTATGGGATCAAAGATCTCATTTTCTTCCACTGAACAGCAAGTGGTTTCAAACTGTTGACCTGGGGGTCTCAGACCACACTGACCCTATTATACCACCAGGGCCCCTATATTTTGCCCAGAGGATGCTTCAGTCTTGCAACTGAAGGTTTCCTTTTTCTCCTGTTCTTATACAACTTGCAATATTATGAGCACGCCCTTCCTTTATGGTTTTCTAACTTGGCTTTACCCATGCTGTTTTAGTGCTTTATTTTGTCATTTCAAGCTGCCACTTGAAATTTTCCGTTTAAGTTCTATCATTTTTTCCATCGGCCTTTCTGAGATTAACTTGTCTTTTCTTTCTCTCTTGACTTTTTAAATGAACTTTGGGTTTCTTCTGGTATAATGGTCTTGATGTCATCTCACAACTCATTTGTTCTTTGGTCACTAGCGTTGAAAGCACCAAATCTATTCTTGGTATGTTCTCTAAACTCAGGTGAGGTACACTCATGGCCATATTGTGCTTCTTTCTCCCACAGAGCAACTGTTGGCATCAAACTGCTGGCTTTGCAGTTAGCAGCCCCAAACATCACTCACTGTGTCACCAGAGCTCTTCGCTTAGTAATTCTTTTTTAAACAGTTTTTATTAGCACTTTAGCCACATGTCATACAATTCAATAATTCAATTATAGAAAAATTGTACAGTTGTCATCATATTCTAGAACATTTTCTTCTTTGTAGTCAGTGCTATTCATTTAATTATTATTTTCTTCTAATTGTGGCAAAAATATACACAACAGAGCATTCTCCAATTCCACAACTTATACTTGTATAATTCAGTGTCATTGATTAGACTCTCCATACTGTACAGCCATTATTGATATCCCTTTCCAAATTATTCTATGAATGTTGACAAACTCAATACCCCCTATGCAAAAACTCTTTCCCCTTCACCTATGGAAACTATTAGTCCAGTCTGATTCTTTCTGTTCCC
>PVJH01024864.1:0-32480 GCA_004026705.1 Nesogale talazaci | reverse complement strand
AGAAGGTCAGAGCCCTCCTGATAAACGATGAGAGCCAGACTTCCTCAAAGGAGGCAAGTGTGGGTATGTGGGGGTGTCCATCATTCCGCTTACTGATGTGGAGAACCCCCACAACCACTGAAGGACCCCACATCCTTCCAAGGCCCACCTGCAATGCTGCCTCTTCTACGGAAGTTCTCTCTGCGCTCAGAGAATACAGGGCATCCCTCCATTGTAACCTTGTCCAAAGGGGACTTATGCCCTTCTCCATTTTCCTGATTGCCACTAGACTCCAGACATGGGGTGTGTACATCTGTTCCTGCGGGGGCTCTTATCTCCACCCTGTAGGATCCTGTCTTAGTGACCCAGGGCTGCCAAAGCAAAGCACCTCACACGGCGAGGTTTAACAGAACAGACTGTTCTAAAGACGACAATTTCCCATTCAGGGAGCTAGCTGTGAGCTGTGCTCCCTCTGAAGTTTCTAAGAGAAAACACACCACTGCTCTCTGCTTCTTTTTTGCTTGTTTTTTTTTTAATGAATAAATGATTATATTGGGGGCTCTTACAGCTCTTGTAACAATCCATATATCAGTTGTATCGAACACACTTGTACACATGTTACCATTATCATTTTCTTTTCTTTTTTTAATCATTTTACTGGGGGCTCATACAACTCTTATCACAATCCATACATGCACCCATTGTGTCAAACACATTTGTACATTTGCTCCCCTCATTGTTCTCAAAACATCTGCTTTCGACTTGAGCACCTGATATCAACTCTTTATTCCTCCCTTCCCTCAGCCATCTTCCCTCTATAACTCCAGATAATTTGTCAATCATTATTTTTCCGTGTCTTATACTGACCAGTGTCTCCCCTCACCCACTTTTCTGTTGACCATTCACCAGGGAGAGGTCAATATGTTGATCCTTATAGTCAGTTCCCTCTTTCCACTTTTCATCTTCTGATACCCCCAGGTGTTCCCTGGCTCGTTGGTGCTCCAGCGTGGGGCTGTCCTTCCTTGGAATGGGAACCTTTGTGTCTTTCTTCCTGTTAACAGAGACACCCCTCAGACAGGAGCAGGGAGACCCTGCTCCAGGGTGACCCTAGGTTAACTGACTGCCTCTTGAAGACTCTGTTCCAAACAAGGTCACGTTCCTAGGGAGGACGTTGACATTTCTTTCTGGGAGACACAATTCAACCCATAACAGGACCAAAAACTATTTGCTGATGATGACAATGATGATGACGATGATGTTGGTGGTGATGACCATGATGATGGTGAGGAAGAAGAGTTGGGCGAAGGTTTACAGAGCAATGTCCATTTCCAATCAGCAATTAATACACATTTTATTTCCCTCCCTTTCGCTGAACTCTTCCTGCCTTGTGAATGTCATCCTTGGGTAAAGGCTGCCCTCTTTATCGTAAATGGTTGGTCATTTTAGGGTGCATGCACCTCCTTGGCATTCTCCTTCCCCAGATCCACCTGTCTGTGATTTGACTGGAAATTGGGCCATGGGGGTGCATTCACTCCAGACCCGAAGGGTGACCATGGATGTTTTGACAGAGAAGGAAGTGGCCAGGCAAAGTCATCTGGAACAAATAGATCCAGCGTGTCCCTTAAGTACAACAACCCCTTGTGATGCCCACGGTTCTCAGAGCTCGTTGCTTCTCCAGGTCCATCTTGTGGGCCTTGACTCCTGCCGAATTTCGGCACTCCTCCTGACACAGATTGGCCACCACTTTGGAATGTCACAGGGGAATCTCAAGTGATATGAAATGACAATCTAATGAGCTGGGTGCCCCCCACCCCATCCCGCACACTCTTCCCAGGCATCAAGAGCTGCGTCTTCCAGCATTTTCCTTTCGGATGTACTGTGCTCTGCCTTTGCTCTGCTGCCCCTGCTGCCTAGAGGAACTTGGCACTCATTACCAATGCCTGGCTAGGGGACAATCTTTATAAGATGCTCCATTTCATTCACTTTGCGATGGCAAACTTCTCCAGTCAACTGTTTCTGCTCCCGCTTAAACAGCTTTCTCATCTCCCCGCTTCTCCAGCATCCTGACCGAAAGCTGTGGGCTCCTGTTTCTGCTTAATTTTGAAATGCAGATCCTGTCAACGGCTGTGCGGGTATAAATGGATCTGTGTTATTGCAATATGGCGCTGCTGGGGATGGCATCGTTGGGAAACATCTGGAAAGAGCTCCCTGGGTTTGCTGTGCCCAGATTTCACAGATGCAGACGCGCTGAGACACCAAGAGACGAGCAGAACCCAGCAGCTGCTCGCAATTCCTCCTCTGGGCTCCTGGCAATAGTACAGATGCTACCAGGAGTGCACAGAAGCTCACCTTCCCCACCAAGCCTCCTTCTCCAAGTGACAAGGTGTGTAGTCAAGGTTCTGCCTTTACTACCCCAGTAAGGTGACCTTGGGCCTTGATTGCAAAGACATCTCCTTTGGAGAAATTGAAGTCCCTTCATCAGAGACATCCAAGTCACACCTGGACTTGTGCTGGCCGTGGGGGGCTAGTCAGACCAGCCATGATGGTGGTCAATGTCAACTAGGTGAACAATGCTCAACCTAGGTGGACACTGTCAACTCACCCCAGGAGACATGATTTCACCTTCCCTGAACCACTGAACACTGGAGTTTAGAGAACTTCCCAGTTGGTGAGAACACCTGCTCTTGCTAGACTAATGTGGCCCTGGGGACATGGAAGCTCAGTGTTGGGAATACCCCCCAGGTCTTGCCCCATGTGCCTCTTCTTGGTAGTCTCTGTTACATCGGTAATCATAGCTATGATATGCTACTGTTAGGGGATAGTGAGCTTTTTAAAAATCATCCCAAGTGACTTCATGTGGTAGAATCAGAGTGTCTATATTTAAGGTTTCCTTGGCTGTCATCATCACAGAAGCACAGTGCCAAGTCTTTCACCGGCAGAACGTGGGCGTGTTCAAGTTGCTAGCAGGGATCAGAGAAGCACCTCGACACTTGTACACCCGCACTCTTCTTGATAGACTCGACATGAATTCTGTTCCGTCCCTGCACATTTCCAACCCCAAAGGAGTCATTTCGTTTGCACTAGCAGGCAGTCTTTTGGCCACCTGAGCTTGCAGCTGGTATCTCAAAAGGATGGTGGAAAACCAGCCTCAAATGTGCAGCAAGCAGGTCAGGACTAGAGACTCAAAGCTGGCATCTGCTACTTGGCCATCTAAAGAACCATTGAAGTTGTGAAAGCTGACCTCACTCCCGATAAGGAAGGTCAGAGACAGTGTCCCATGGGGACAGAGGACAGTGCCATGGACACATGGCAATGTTGATCTCCTGAGGGTTGGATTCTTGATCTTTATCCTGCATAGTGTTTCCCAGAAGAAATTTCACTGCCAGATTTCTGTGGCAGTTACATAATCTGTCAACTTGCCAAAGGGTGGAGTCTAGCCTGTTAATCAGGTCACAGCCAATGAGGACTCTGTGTGGGCATGGCCTTCTCCTGAGGATTCTGGGAACTCCTTTCTTCCTCCCTGTAAGTGGGACACACAGAGTCTCTGCTTCATCTCCCTGTGAGACATTCCTGTTGACAAGCCACAAGGAGCTACACTGATGGAGCCAGAGCCCTGGAGCTGGCGGAGCCACGTGGAGACCCACACCAGTGCTGAGATGCTTCCACCGCCACTGGATCCACAAGACTTTCCACCCACAGCCTTATGGTCTTCCTGCATTTGGCATAATCGCATGTGTTGCATGAGTCTGAAGAGGAATTTATAGACTGGTATCAGTCATATGGGCTATTAGCAGACTTATGGACTTCATCTGGACTGGGATGGGATATTTTCTTAAAATACAACTACTCTTTCATATAAAGTTCTCTGTTAAGCACATATGCGAGCCTATAACTTTGTTCCTCTAGTCAACCCAGACTGACACACTTCCAGAACAAGCATCTCCTCCATAGGCCCCAGAAAGACCAATTCACACTAAGTTCACAGCCATAGAATTAATATTAACTAATAGAGACCCCCTGTGAGTTTCCAAGACTATCACTGTTGATGAGAGCAGAAATTGCCAACTCACAGACAGCAGCCCAACAGGTAGCCATTAGCACCCACAAAGATCTCGCCTGCCATATTTGTCAGGCAAAGTTAATTACCCTCTGCAATTTTAAAAAATCATTTTATTGGGGCTCATATGGCTCATTTTTATTAAATCATTTTATTGGGGACTCATACAACTCTTATCACAATCCACACATCCATCCATTGTGTCAAGCACTTTTGTACCTTTGTTTCCCTCATTGTTCTCAAAACACTGGTTTTCTGCTTGAGCCCATGACATCCACTCCTCATTTTCCCCTCCCTGCCTGCTCCCCCCTCCTCCACAAACTCTTGATAATTTATCAGTGGGTGAAGGGAGGCATCGGATGGTGTAAGATATGACATACAACTCTTATCACAATACATGCATACATCCATCATGTCAAGTACATTTGTACATTTGTTGTCATCATCGTTCTCAAAACACTTTTTTTCTACTTGAGTCCTTGGTGTCAGCTTCTCGTTTTCTCCCTCCCTCATGAACTCTTGATAATTTATAAATTGTTATTATTTCTTCATGTCTTACACTGTCTGATGTCTCCCTT
Source organism: Nesogale talazaci (assembly GCA_004026705.1). Lineage (NCBI taxonomy): Eukaryota > Metazoa > Chordata > Mammalia > Afrosoricida > Tenrecidae > Nesogale > Nesogale talazaci. Next base: position 27,866 of record PVJH01024864.1, on the reverse strand, counting down.
CATGCACTTTTCTGTTATCTGTCCCCCATGGAGGGGGTTATATGTAGATCCTTGTGATCAGTTCCTCCTTTCTCCCCCACCTTACCCTTTCCCTCCTGGTATCTATACTCTCATGATTGCTCCTGAGGGGTTCATCTGTCCTGGATTCCCTGTGTTTCCAGTTCTGACCTGTACCAGTGAACATCCTCTGGTCTAGCTAGATTTGTACAGTAGAGTTGGGATCATGATGGGGGGAGGGAGTGTAACTAGTAGAGAACTAGAAGAAAATTGTATGTTTCATCATTGTTACACTGCACACTGACTGGCTCATCTCCTCCCCACAATCCTTGTGTAAGGGGATGTTCATTGGCCTACAGATAGGCTTTGGTCTCCACTCCACACTCTCCCTCATTCACAATTATATGATTTTTTTTATTCTTGATGTGTGATACTTGATCCCATTGACACCTCATGATCATACAGGCTGGTGTGCTTCTTCCAATGTGGGCTTTGTTGCTTCTTAGCTAGATGGCTGCTTGTTTATTTTCAAGCCTTTAAGACCTCAGATGCTATCTCTTCTTTTTTTTGGGGGGGGGGGGGGCGCGCACATCACTGACTATCTCTTTTCATAGTCGGGCACCATCAACTTTCTTCACCACTTTTGCTTATGTATCTGCTTTGTCATTGGTGATTGTGTAAGGAAGGTAAGCATCATGGAATGCCAGTTTAATAGAACAGCATGTTCATACATTGAGGGAGTACTTGAGTAAAGGCCTAGTGTCCATCTGTTACCTTAATGCTAGACCTACAAATATATATACATAGAACTATTTCCTCTCTGTAATATATAAATATATTTACATATGTGCATACCTGTATTTAGACTTCTATAAATGCCCTTTTGCCTCCTGCTTCTTTCCTCTGTTCCTTTTTACTTTCCTCTTGTCCCACTGTCATGTTCAGCCTTCATTTGGTTTTTATTAGTTCTTCTCAGTCACATTGCCCTTAATCAAGTTCTTCCAAACCTCCTATACCCTCCTCACCATCATTTTTTTGGGGGGGGGGGGACATCACTGCCTCTGATGTTCGTAGGCGCTACCCAGTGCTGCTCCTGAGAGCTGTCGCTGGATTTGAACCGCCAAGCCCGCAGGCCGCAGTCCCGCACTCAACCACTTATGCCACCAGGCTCAGCCCCATCACCATCAATTTTATATCACTTGTTGTTCCCTTGTCCCTGGCTTTAACCTCCACTTCCTTCCCCTTCCTCCCCCTCTGCCATGTATCCCCTAGAACCATGGGTCCTGCAGTTTTCTCCATATTGTTTATTCTGTCTATCTTAACTAGATAGACCTGCAGAGATGATAATATGCGCACAAAACAAGACAGAGCAAAACAAAACAACAAAAGAAAGCGAACCAATGACAAAAAAGTTCAAGGTGTGTTTGTTGGCCTTTAGGAGTGTTTTCTGGCCAAGTCTGATGGGGTTCCACACCCTGGCCCCAAAGTCTATTTTTGGTATTCTCTGGGGACTTTGTTGCTCTGTTCTCCTTACTGTTCAGTATACGTCCTTAGTGTTTTGCCTTGGTGTGGTGGGCTCAGATCGGGTGCGGTTTCCACACTGTGTCTCCAGTGCTGTCCTCTGTGGTGCTGTGGGTCAGTGAGGGATGCTGTTTCTCATAGTGAGGACAGCCATATGGTCCTTTCTGTCCTTTGGCTGCCCTGAGAGAGGATGATGTTCTTCCACTCTTCCTCACCTTTCATTTGCTTCTGTGTGTTCTGATCAGGCATGCCCTTCTCCCTGAGCTTCAGTGCAGAAGTCAAACAAACACTTACTCTCCATCTTTATGATTTGTTTCTCTAGTCCCCCACTCCTAAGGTACCATAATGTATTAGTCCAGATAGAGTAGAGAAACAAATTCCTGAACATGCATATGTATATAAGGGAGGGGGTTATATATGAGAGGAATGGAACATTGCAAAAGCATCGCAGCCCAGTCCAAGTCCATAAGTCCTGTATTAACCCATATGCCTGATACCAGTTTTATAAAGTCTTCTCCAGACTCAAGAAGCACATTCAATGATGCTAAGACAATTACAGACCAGTGGGTGCAGAGCCTTGGTGTCCAGTGGTGGTGGAAACATCTCAGTGCTGTAAGGGGTCTCCTAGTGGCTCCCCAAGCATCTCAGAACTGGAAGGAGTCTACACGTGGCTTCTCCAGCTCCAGAGGTCTGGTTCCATCAGTGCAAGCACATGTGATTTCTCCAGTTTCCAGGGCTCAGGATCTATCAGCATGTCTTCTCAGTAGAGCACGTCCCAGGGACTGAGTTGATGGTCTCTCATTGCATGGGAGAAATATCCTGAGATTTATCAGAATTCTCAGAGAAAGCCATGCCCACACAGAGGTCTTGTTAGCTATCTCTCGATTGACAGGGTAGACTCCACCCCTACACTCTTAATCAAATTGGCACCAGAGTACATGACCGCCACAGTACTGACCTCTGAAGTGAATTCTTCTGCAGGGAGGGGGAGCTGTCCGTGTAGCTGGGATTGGGATGTTTCTGAGGTGAAGTCCAGGAATAGTATAGCAAGGGCTGGTCCAGGGATACATATGGTACCAGCTAAAAAGGAGACAGAGAGGGGGGAAATGACATGGGTAGCAGGGGAAGAGGGCACTAACCCACTCGAGGGGAGGGTATTGTTTTTATCTCCATGGGGAAAGAGAGACCAGACTTCAGCACAGTGTTATGAGACATGAATGCAACACCTAGGCATGAAGCAGGGAAGCCTCTCCAATTTTTAGCCTTGAACACAAATAATCTTTCCTAAGACTTTCCTCGGTGAACCTGTTGAACATGCTGGAGCAGCAATGCCTATGCAATAGCGTTTCTGCAATGAGCTCTGCATTTGATCTCTGTCTGCACCGTCTGGTACAGCAACTATGAGCCACATGTGAGTGTTGAGTATTTGAAATGTGACTGATAAAGCAGATTTTTAATTTCATTTTATTGTAATTCATTTGAATTTATATGCACATAACCACATGTGACATTAGTGGCTCCAGGCACACTGGGTAGTTGAACCCTGACAAAATACATAAACAAAGATCATTGAGCAAAAGGTGCTCCCCCCACTCCAAATACATAGAAAAGTAGGATGAGTCCTAAGAAAAAATGATTTAAAAGAATGAAACCAGCCTCAAAAGAAAGCATCAAGCTGAGCAGAAAGTCAAAGGAAAAGCTCATCAGAGTATTTGCCAGTGGTTGAGATGAAAGAACAGGTCATCAGGGAAGACCTGTTTGCTTGGAAAGGACTTCAGAGGGTCTGAGAGGAGGGAAATTCTCACTGAGGCATATTGACCCAAGAGCCACAATGATAGCCTCACTCATACCAACAATCTCTAGGAAAACATCAGTGATTCCTGCAGTTACCTGTAGGACTGTCATGAGTCATAGGCCACTCAACAGCAAGTTAAAGTAACAAAGGACCACAGAGGTGTGAAATGACAGAGGACACTTGCACTAAGTTTTCCCGTAAGCACAGGAGTCAAGGGTCCAAGGAGGCAGTCAGTGGTGAGAGTTCACCATGTGTCCACAGTGCCTGCTCTGAGCTACATTCTGGGTCTGCTGGGTTCGTGTCCTTTTGAGTGAGACTGGGTTGACTTAGAGAAGCAAATCCAGTGACACACATGTATGTATCAGAGAGAGCTTTAAATCAAAGAGGAATTGTATATCAAGCAAACATTCCAGCCCAGCCCAGATCAAATCCGTAAGTCAAATACTCGTCCGTCAGTCCCTCTGGAGACTAATCCAGCCACATGCAATGATGCAGAATTCAGGAAGCGCGCAGGCTGGTGGATGCAGACATATGGATCTAATGGGGGCAGCTGCGTCGAGGGCTCCTGCAGGTCTCAGAGTGGCTCCTTAACAGGAAGGTGCAGGCAGAGAGGGGGGAGGGGCAGCCCCTAGAGAGCCATTGATCTTGGTAGCACCTCTAAAAGAGGTTGTCAAGCTGTGACCTGATTGACAGACTCAACTCCACTCATATCTTCTTACAGGTGCCATAAATGTCACACCTTCCAACGCTGTATCTTTCCCTCTAGAAGTGTATCATCTCTCCTGTGACATGGTATGAATAGATCTTAATGGTAACACGATTTGACTGGATTTTTCAATGTTGTCATTTCTCCTTACCTTTAATTAGCATGTCCTTCCTGATAAATGATGTCCTAGTATCATTTTATGAGTCTCATCTCTGTGGATTTGTTTCATGGTAGTGGTTGGTGTGACATGGGAAACTACATTGACACTGTTTCAAAGCCCACCTATGGTGGACATGCGTCTGCAGTTTCCAGATCCAGTAAGTGAAAAGACCTAGGGATCTACTTCCCAATGTTGACCAATGAAATCCTAAGGGTTCACAGGGGAACATGGCAAAATACAGTACTGGAAGATGCAGCTCCTGGGTTGGAAAACACTCAGAAGTCAATGGATGCAAGCATCCCAGTGACTAGTGCAGACCTGGGCCACATTCATTGTGGTGTACGTGGTCTCACAGTGTCACCATGAGCCAAGACTGTCTGGGCACCACCTAACCGCAACAGCTTCTGTCTTTGATCATTCTGACCATGCTTGTGTGCAGGCACCCTACTATTTCTCTTTCCTCAAGAGTGAGCTCACCAGGCTACCCTTCGTGGTGGATCTCTGGAGAGATTTGAGAAGACTCACCCTACCCTCCTTGGCTTCAAATGCTCTCTTTTCTTTTTTTAACTTGCCTAGCATGGCAAACTCAGGACTTGACCGTGACAGCTAAAATCATCATCACCCACACTACATCACACCCACTCTCCCTCACAGGTAACCAGTGTCGGGTATCTAATGCTATAAATGTTTATGGGGGAGGACAGCCTGGTCTTTCTCCGGTGGAACAGAGAATGAGTTTTCATCACTGACTTTGTAGCTAGCTATAAAAGAACATCACATTTGCCTTGTGACCATACAGCTAATTCCAATATATCTCAAACATCAGCACCTTTGCTATTGTGCTTGTTATAAGTTCCATCCTTCCTGTTCATCACCTCTTGTTAGTGGAATGAAGTTTCACTTGGAGCTATTTTAAGAAAGGCATCCATCTATCTTTCCAAAAGCATCTCTTAAAAAATATGTATTTCTGATAAATATGTATTAAGCACAAAGCATTTAGAGTCCATCGGACCTCCTTTGTATCCTTACTGTGTGCCTTTTAAAATTGATTGTGAATTCTTAAAGGGCTTTTTAGTCATTAATTACAATTAACTCCATCAATTGTTATGCCCCATGCATTCCTGATCCACTCTCTGAAACCCTATCAATCTGCATAATGGATGTCACATCTCCCAGCCCCTGCTTTGCCCTGGTGGTAAACAGGTCAGTGAGTCCCTAGAGACCCAGGCAGTCACCAGGAATTGTTGCTGACCTTGAATTTTTGTCTTAGAATTTGCCCTTCACGATGAAAACCTTTCATCAAAAGTCATTTGTACCACCCAGACAGGATACTTAAATGGAGGCAAAGAGCAGTTGCTCTCCAGACAGCTCGATTCACAGCGATGCCGTGTGCACCAAGGTCTGCTTTTGGGGAAATGAAGCATCCGCCTCTCTTCCAAAGTCTCCCTCCCTGACTGCCATCAAGTCGTTTTGGACTGGCAACACCCCTATAGGACAGGATGGGAAGACCCCTGTGGGCTTTTGAGGCTGTCGATCTTGTCCAAATCGCCTCAACTTTCTCCTGTAAAGCAGCTGGTGGGCTCGAACTGCCAACCTCGCAGTCAGTACGCTATGCCTAATGCCTCACCAGAGAGTGCCACCAGCACTCCTTTATTGGAAGCACATAGCAGGTTCGTTGTTCGAACACATATACAAATACTCATTTCAATGTCTTCAGATTTCTCATAAAAGTAAAAGACAACTGGGGACCCAGGTGGGTCCTGCGGAGCGCTGGTGGTTTTGAACTGCTCACCTTGTGGAGGCAGCCCAATGTATACCCCACAAAGCCACCAGGGATCCTCTAAGACTCCTCTAGGGTGACTCAAACCTCCAGCCTTTGGGCTCCCAGCTGAGCACGTCACCCATTGGTACCACCCCAGGACGCTGCTCTTGAAGAGATAAAACCCAACCCATGCTCACTGATGTCCCATGGGTCCCTGTCGTCGGGAGTCCGGGTGCTTCCTAGGGTCTTCGAGGCTCTCGTCCTGATGGGGGCCGAGGGCTTCCTCGTTCTTCTACAGAGCAGCTGGCCAGATAGAACCACTGATCTGTCACCCGTAGGGCAACTCATAATCCACTATGGCACCAAGGATACCACAACGGATATTATCAAGTGCAGAGTGGCCGGGAGCCACAGACGCTCGGGGGAGCCAGATAATGATGCATGTCCTCTCAAAACCCCCCGTTAGCAGCTTAGTGCTGCCAAATTCAGGATTGGGAAAACAGATCCTTCTCGTGCTTTTGACAAATTGACATAGATGCAAGGCATGGCTTCCACTTGATAACAGCAGAAAACTATTTGTGCTAGGGGCGGGGTCATCCTGCCCTTCCATTAGCAGTGCCCCCCTCCAACCCATCTTTCTGTGGTGGTGCTATCAGACTTTGAAGCCGAGGGATCCAGCTTGAAGCCCATCATGGACTATGATCAGAAGCTGGGCGATGAAAAACAAGGCAGAGGAAGAGTCGTTCGATGCACTCGAACTGTGATGTCGGCACTGAGCACTGAAAATGCTTCCAGGGCAGCCGGATGTTCGTTGGAAGAGAGGACCATGAGACGTTGACTCGTTGACTTTGGACACGGCACCAGGAGAGAAGTCACAAGAAAAGGATGTCGTGTGGGGGTGGCTTATGGAATGTGAGAGAAAACATCCCTGAGATGGGTTGAGCCTCTCACCGGCAGCAGTGGGCTCCAGCAGGCCTGTGATCCTATGATGCTGTGGGGCTGAGCAATGCTCCATTGTCTTAGTTGAGGGGGCTCTCAAAACAGTCATGGAGAAGTGGAACGAAACGTTCTCGTGGAATTTCCCCATAAACTTTCTGAAGCCCAGTGGTGCACAAGTCAGAGTAAAATCTGCCATCACTCAAAGCAGCAGTCATCGACCACCAGGGATGCTGCCACTGACACTTCCTCTCCGCGCCCCCCCCCCCACCCCCCGCTTCTCTGAACTACAGGTCTTGGCCAATAACTGGGCCCATGGCCCACGACCGACCTCCTCAAAAGACAGTGGTTAGAACTGGATAAAACGTGCCTGGAAAGAGCTTAGTCATGTGGGAGTAGGTGCTCGGTGTGTATTCACAGTTCCAAGACCGATGTCCCCAGTGGATCATAAATAGATCCCAACGTCGTGTCGGGTGGGAGTTTTGTCCCCACTCCGACTTCCCTGTGATCTTTCCAAAGGCAAAAAACAACACACCATGCGTCGTTTCCAGACACTCACTTGCCCTAGTCCCGGAGACGGGGGGTGTGAAACGTTTTTCTCTCTTCCCAGGAGTCTTTTACATTTCTGGCATCTCCCCCTGGTTCTTTCTCTCCTTCTTATTTTCGAGCTACCTGTGAGTTTTCTTCCTGATGCCCTACTTTGGTCTACAGGCTCTATTCCTTCCTCTCTTGGAAAACTCTGAGCATGCTTATTTTAAAATCTCCTCCTGATTGCTCCATTATCTGCCGCTCTGGGACATGGGCTCTCTCGGGAACTGAGGATTCTGTGTCATTTTTACCCTCAGCTCATCTTCCGTGAATCGTTTCCGAGGCAGTCCTGAGTCTCCTGGGTGGTGGAGCTGCCGCTGAGACTGCGGTTGGGATTCGCAAAGCTGACAGCCAGGTAGTTTTGGTCTGCCATTGCCATGTCTCCGCTGTGACTTCTCCACGGAACTCTGGTGAGACGGTGTGATCCGTGTCAGGCGACCCGCTGAGGGGTCGATGGCCTGAACCCATCAGCCAACTCCTCGGGAGAAAGATGAGGCAGCCAGATGAGAGCCCTGGAAGCTCTCTAAGGCAGTTCTAATCTATCCAGTGGGAGTGGGAGTTGTTGGAAACAGCTCAGTGACTCCGTCGGTTTGTTGGTTTTATTTATTTGGTCCTTGGTTTTCTTCTCCCCTCAGGGTTTCTAATGGGAAGACTTGGATTCCTTACATCACGAGGTTATTATTTCAGCTCCAAGACTCTACCCCGTAGAGTTTCCCTCAGCTATTGAAAATCATTTCCAGTTATCCCCGTGCCTTGGTCTGGGGACCCACTTTGGACCTGTATCTGCCTCAGACACTGTCCTGGCTTTTAATTCCCTGGGCTAGCTTTGAGCTTGTTCTTGTGTCCGGGGCTTCCCTGCCGTGCTGTGAAGTTCTGCAATGAGTTTCTTTATTTTATCCATTATCTCAACTTGCAAGGGCTGGAGTCTAGCCTGTCAATCACGCCATAGCCAATGAGGCCTCTGTGTGGGCATGGCCTTCTCCTGAGGATTCTATGAACTCCTGTCTTCCTCCCTGGAGGTGGGACACACACTCTCGCCCTTCTGTTTTGTCTTCCTGCTGACAAGACACATGGAGCTATGTTGATGGATCCAGAACCCTGGAGCTGTAGGAGCCACACAGAGACCCATGTCAGTGTTGAGATGCTGAAATGCTTTCATGGCCACTGGATCCACAAAACTTTTCATCCACTGCCCTGTGATCGTCCTGCACTCCAATTCATTGCAGTGTTGTGTGAGTCTGAAGAGGAACTTACAGACTGGTGTCAGACATATGGGTTAATATCAGATTTATGGACTTGATCTGGACTGGGATGGGATGTTTCCTTAATATATAATTACTCTTTCTTATACACTGAGTGTCTCTGGATTTGTTGCTCAAGTTAACCAGATTAGCACATCGGAAGCTCCGGGCTATGCTTGGATGGGATGTCTCTTTGCCCTGGAGTAGCACCCAGCCCATTTGTGGGATAGAAGCGGAGCATAATCAGGGCCTTGGCAGACACCCAACAACCCACGCCCCAATAATAAGCAAATTATGGCAATCGGAATGGTTCTCAGAGATTCTAGCAAAAGGGGGAAAGGTCGGTAATGATAGAGGGAAGGGAAGTTCAGAGGGATCATGGCCACAACTCTGCTTGTGGATCAAGCTAGATCAGGTATTGAGGACACCCCCAAATAGGACGGGAGTGATTTAGAGACACTCTGTGTCACCGAACAGTCTGAGCCCTCCATAGCCAGCGAGCATGACTCATGTTTCCTGGAAGTCTCTGGAATCTTCCCAGAGAGAGGTCTAGAAACCCTTCCATCAGATGCATAAGCCATTTCCTGCTCTTCCATGACTTAAGAAGTTCTCCCAGTGGGTTTCATTCCATATACGTCCTTCTCCCCAAAGTTCTAAGCAGACACATGACTCAATTAAAAAGTGAGCATCAAACCTGAAGAAAGGGCATCGTGATTTGGGATCACTGGAAAGGGTCTGCCCCTTTGTCTGTATTGCTGTAACTCACCAACCACCCCTCACTCCAGAACCTGAGCCTTTCACCACTGATGAGTCTCTGCTTTCCATTCAGGCTCCAGAAAGAGTAGGTGGCCCCAGGCCCAGAGCAGGCTGAGTGCAGTGGGCATAGGTGCCAAGACAAGGGAGAAGGCAAATACTGCTACCACCAGTATTAATAATAGCAATAGCAATACAATCCATGACCTCTGAGTCCATTGACTGGTAGTCATCTGGTAAAACAGACATAAACTGCCCCTTTGGGTTTCTGAGACTGGGAATCTTTGGGGAAGAAGACTGCCACATCTTTCTCTAGTGAAACAGCTGGAGGTGGGGGAAGGGAGCCAACCCACCAACCTTTCCATGAGGGGCCCGATGCTTAATCCGCAGTGCCACCAGGGATCCTTTTATAGTGGTGACCGATTTGTGACCTATCACAAAACAGTTGCTATTTCAATGGTGTTGACTTGTCTGCATTTCCAAGAGTCATGAGCACCCCGCATGGAAGCATGCACAGTGTCCCTTAAGCACTGCCTCTTCACAGATCTCCCTCTCCCACCGATCTTGGAAACCACTAGGAGCCTCTCTGTGGAAACATCTGCCTATGCTGGGAATCTCATGTGAGTAAGACCATGCATGTTTTCTTCTGACAGACGGCCTATCTTTTCCCAGAGCTGGGATTGTTTGTGGGTTGTATTCATAGGCCCTGTGTGTGGTATGGAACTAGGTAGAATCGGAAGCTACAAAACCTCATGAAAGAATTCATCTCTGCTTCTCCTGCAAAATGAAATGAGGGCATCTGTTAATCCAGGGAGAGGCTGACTCAGCGGTGTCCTAAGCAGGGCTAGCTAAAGATGAATGAGGTCCAATGAAGATTCAACCGGGACTTGACAAGTGAGGAGCAGTACAAGAGAGCCCCCCAGAATAGATAGGGCAGCATCCTAACACTCCCACCCTCACCCCTTGTTAGAACGGCCACAGAAAGCCAGTCAGTGAGAGGCAGAAGATGCCTTCAAGACTGAATGACCAATGCTGCTACAGAATCCCAAGTTCAAGTGGTCTAAAGTTGATACAGAGGTTGGATGACGTTATTAAGTGTTGGATGGGTGGATAGATGATAAATAGAGAAGAGATAAGAGAATAGATGGGAAAAAATGGGGTGTGTGGATGGATGGATGAATGGGTGCGAGTGTAAATGGATGGGTGGATGGATGGATGGATGGATGGATTATAGACATGTAGAAAGATTGATGGGTGGCTGAGTGGTTTGTGAATGGATCGGTGGGTGGGTGACTAGGTGATTGTGTGTGTGTTTCAAAGAATGGGTGATGTGTGGGTGGGGGTTGTATAAACAGATGAGTGTGGGAGTAGATGGGTGGGATGCGGATGGACAAATGTTAGGTTAGATGATAGGTAGGTGAGAAGATTGATGGGCAGATGAGTAGGTGTGTGATAGGTAGACAGATGATGAATATACAGATGGGAGTGTTGTTGATGAATGAAGAAAGAGGTGGGTGAAAGGCACATGGGAAGCTGGTCGGCTGGATGGCTGGATGAATGCATGGATAGTGAATAGGTGAGAGGGCTGATGAGTGAAAGCACAGGTGGGTGGGTATGTGAATAGACGGTGGGTGGGTGGGTGGATGTATACATGTTTGTATGTATGTGGGGGGATGTATTAGGTGAGTGGATGGTTGGGTTGGTGAATGGGTGGTTGAATAGACAAGTAGACAGACAGATGGACATATGAATGGTTTTCTACGTGATCCAAGGGAGGGACTCCACCTAGTTCTCTAAGTGAGGAATGTTTTATCAATGAAGAAAGGAGCCAAGTGATAACTTCCCCCCTTTCTCTCCCCTTTCCCTGGGTGGTCCAGGACTTCCCCAGGGCATGGGCCCATCGCCGAGGCAGTCAGCGCCGTCAGCATGGCTCGGATGCACAGGACATCCTCCTTGCCCAGGTGGTCCTCCCCTCTCCCCCCCCCCATCCTCTGGCCCTCCACTCCTGCTCCCGGAATAAGCTATTTTAGAAAAGAATCAAACCCCCAGCCATCGAGCCCATTCTGGCTCTGTCAGACAGGGTGGAACAGTCCACATAGGCTTCAGAGACCACAGCTTTTTACAGGAGCAGAAACCCATCTTTCTCTCTCAGCATGGCCCATGGTTTCACACTGATCTCCTTGTGGTCCACACCCCAGTGCATACCCACCTGGGCTCCTTGCACTCGGTGCCAACTAGTCTTCAGGAAAAGAGGATGAGAGGTTCTGCCACAGAGGTTTGCTTTCTAGAAACCCCGGGGATTAGGGCTGACTCTACTCTCTCCAAACTTATGCTGTAGACCTTAACCCCTGAAGTTCTGGAATGGATCCTGGCGGTACAAAGGTGAAGCATTCCTGGAAACCCAAAGGTCAGATGTTCAGACCTACTGGCTCTTCCTTGGGAGAAAGAATGCAGTGACCTCTTCCCCCCCCCCCCCACTCCCCAAAGATTCCATCCTAGAGAACATGGTGAGGCCTTTCTAGTCCTCCCCACAGCACTGCTGTGACTTGGAATCAACTGCCCACACTGGGGGAGCAGAAGGACTACCGCTAAGTTGCTAACCAAGAGGCTATAAGTTCAAACCCACCAACTGCTCTGTGGGAGAAAAGATGTGGCTGTGGGCTCTGCTGAAGATCCTTGCCACGGACACCCTAGGGGCAGCTCTGCTGGGTCTTGCAAGGCATTGACTTCAACTGGAGGGCACCCATGCACAAGGAAACTAACAATGTGTGTAGATGTAATTCCATCAGAGAATACGGTTCCCTTGGTTACAACCATGGGGTCCCAGCAGCATAGGGCGTGTCTCAAATGCTCCTGTTTAAGACACAAAAAAGGGCAGAGTCAGCCCAGAAGTGAGACAGACTGGTGTCAAGACAGACAGAAGCCACATGAAGACCCCAGAGAAACTGAGAGGAGACGAGAACCCTCCAGAACAGGAGAGAAAGCTCCCCCATCCTGAATAGACCCTCTGCCCGTGAGTTTGGGCTGGGACACTGAGGACGAAACGCTGGCGGTGCTGTGGACTGTGGAGTGACCAGTTCAAAGCCACCCTCTGCCGGTGGGAGCAAGATGAAGCTGGCCGGACCACAGCAGACCCACAGTCTCAAAAACGCCCGAGCAGTTCCGCTCTGACCTGCGGAGTCACCAAGAGTCGAAAGTAAACGTGCTTATTTATGAATCCAATCCATTTGTATCTCTTTTTAAAAATCATTCTACTGAGGACTCTTAGAGCGTCCCATACACCAAATGGATGAAGCAGATTTATACAGATGTTGCCGTCCTCGTTTCCTAAACCTATTCTAATTGAGCCCTTGGTATCAGCTCCTCTTTGTCCCCTCCCTTTCCCATCCTCCTACACTCATGAACCTTGATTGATTATGTCTTGTTGTTGCTATTATTTTGTATCTGACACTGTCCGTTGTTTTACACGGTGAGAAGACGATGTTTGTCACAGTATCTCTTTGGCAGCAACACCAGAGACCTAAGACCACCAGGGGAGGGGGCGACACACAGGCCATCAGCTGCAAGCATGCTTTTCCTTCCCATGAGAAGTTCCAGCGGCCAGCATGGGACACACACAGCCCAGGCCCTGGGTGGGGCTGGGTCCGCTTCCAGCTGCAGCAGGCGGGGTGAATCACAGCAGAATTTCAGATGGAAAGCGGGAAGCTAGAGATGTTCCAGGGACAGAGGATGGCTCAGTCCTGCCGAGCTGTGTCATGGAGCCCTGGAACCATGTCCACTTTACAAGGCATGCTCGCAGACCCCAGTCTCACCACTACTGAGGGAACAAAGGGGCCCAGCCTTGGCTGGGGCTGCAACCCTGATGTCAGGCCAGGTGGGCTTCCCAGGTAACCCTATCCCAGTGAACCCCTGAGCCTTCCTGTTCTGGACACAGTGACAGGCCCCAGCAGAATGGCAGACGACTGGGCCACAGGAGGAGGGACGGGGACCTGGGAGGGAGGCGATTGTGTGGGGCAGATGGCTCTTGAGATGTGTTGGCCAGGGAGACCACGGGAGTGCTCCGTGCTAGGGCAGTGGCCCGGAGTCAGGAGGGTACCAGGCACAGCATCCTTGCCATTTCCTGAAGGTGCCTGCTGCATCTGTCACCTTTGGCAGGGGCATCAGGCCAAGAAAACAGAGCCCGGTGAGTAGGACAGAGGGGTGCCAGCACGGCCCCGGAGTGAAGCTACCATCCTTGTCGGCAGCAGCATGGCACGGGCCAGAGAAGCACTTGGGTGAATCTGCTTAGTTCAGTCCAGTGTGTGGTTCTAGCTGAGGAGGGCAGGTAACACGGACCAGGACTGAGGTAGGGAGACAGGGGAGGGTGCCGAGTTTGTCCTTCGAGACTAAAATGACCCTCCAAGCCAAGAGAGACCCTGCAAGCACAGGGGAAGGCCCAGGCTGCTCCCTGAGCTCACACAGCGGCTAATGCAGGTTTGTGCTACGGGACCAGATCACGTTTGTGCTATGGGACTAGGCTGGTCCTGCAAGCACAGGACCAGGCTCAGAGTGTCCAGCCTCTCCCTGAGCTTGCACAGCAGCTAGGTGCCACCAAAGTGCTCTAAAGGTGCAGCCACTCCGGCTCAGACACTGGGGAGAGACCCAAGGGTGGGGGAGGCACAGAGGTGGGTCCCCAGCAGGCTGCGTGGCCAGGCTGGAGTACCAGGAAGGTGGCTGTCCTTGTCACTGGAATGCAGTTGATGTTCAGAAACCAAGCTGTCACCATAGCCTGCCCTCACCCCCACCCTCACGCCCCCTCGACCGGGCCCCGGATCTTCATCTATGAGCAGCATTCACACTCCCTCCCCTTGCCAGCGCCACGGTGCTGTCGGCCCCCACAGATGCCCCCTGAGTCTGCTAACCTGGGCCCAGCAGGAAGCCCCAGCTCCGAGGGCTGGTCATCACCCTGCTGGAAGTCACCTGTGGCCTTCAGCCAGGGTGAAATCCAGGGATTCAGAGGGACGAATTGGAGATTCCTCAATCCCTCTTTGGAGGCTACACCCCAATACCTGAAAAATCACCAGGAGGCAGCCACCTGGAGAACTTCTGTTCTCTGGATTCCAGTCAAGCTGTCATCAACACTCAAAGGGTCTGACCTGTGGCTGAAGCATCTGCTCCCTGGCACGCTGTCCTTTTTCCCCATTCCCTCTCCTGTCATCACTCAGTGACTTCTAGATATGCCTTCCCCTCTTCCCCACAGTGTGCTCCACCCTGTGTTGCCACCACCCCATCGCTTGTACCAGGATTGGCTGTCCCCCTATCTCAGCACCTTCCCCTGTTCCTCACAACCCCCGGGATCATGCTGACAAGAACCAAAGCCAAACCCACACCATCAAGACCATGGCTACTTCTTGATACCAAGCTCTTTCTTATACATTGGGGAGTCTCACTGGATCTGTTTCTCTAGATAGCCCGACTTCACCCTCTGAGCATGCTGTCCCTCTCTGGGAACTAGTCGCTCTTTATAGATGTGAGACACAGTTTTGCCATTGACCCTTCTGAAGAGCATTCTTCCTGGCTATCCTTCTTCCAAATTAGACTTGATGGTTCTTCTGACAGTGCAGGACCCTTAACACATTCTTCTCTGTCACCATCATCCACATGAATCCATTCTTCTGAGGTCTTCCTTAACCATCGTCCAAATTTTGCCTGCATTCGAGGCAACTAAAAGCATCCTGGCTTGAGTCACACACACCTTAGTTCTCAAAGTGACATCCTCCCTCTTCAGTGCTTTAAAGAAGTCCTGTGCGAGACTTTCCATGCTGCCATTTGATTTGACGGCTGCTTCTGTAAGTGCTGATTGTGGGTTCCAGCAAAGTGAAATCCTTGCCTACTTTGATCTTCCCTCCATTTACCACGGTGGTGGTTATCAGTCCTTTTTTTTTTTTTGCTTTCTGTATGTTGAGGCACAATCCACACTGAAGGGTGTGGTGCCTGACCTCTGCCAGTGTGTGCCTCCAGTCCTCTTGGCTTCCAACAAGAAAGGTGGTGCCTCCATTGCTGGTGAGCTGTGCTCCAATCGCCATGCCTTCTGCTTCTCTCCGTGGAGTCCAGCGTCTAGGCTGCAGTGCTCAACATGAAGATGGACCGAGCGTGAGGAAAAGCTGTAAAAGAGAGTGGCCTCTAACGAGCATTGGTGTCTGGGGTGTTCTCCTCACCTCACAAGTGGTTGTCTCAGCTAGAGACTCTCGTGACCTCACCAGTGGGGCAGAGTACAGCTCGGTGGGCCACCTGGGAGCATGAGGTGCTGGTCTGTCCCTGCAGCAGATGAGGTGGGGATCTGGGGCTGCAGAGGGGAACCTGGGTTCCCAGGGTGCTGGGAAGTCAGCCAAGTCATCAGCTACTGGGAACCCTGGCAGAAGCTGGTGTCTGGGGGTCTGCCTAGAACTAGGCATCAGGCACTCTCTCTCTCATAGACACCATTGGACCTGACTCTCCAACCCACGAGCTGGCAGCAAGAGCCAACCTTGATTGCTTGCCCCACACGCAGGGGTTCTGGTCACAGAAGTAGTGACTCTCCACATTCTCTTGGCACATGCTTACGGGTTGAGCTGCTGGCCACAACATAGACAGTTTGAAACCACCAGCTGTCCCCTGGGAGAAAGAAGGGTCTTCCTGTCCCCACTGAGATTGGCAGTCTCAGAAACTCACAAGGACCGTTCTGCCTGTCCTAGCGGATCTTTATGAGTCACAACCAACTCAGTGGTGGTGGGTTTGTTTCACATTCATATAACTATACAGAGAGAGAGCCAAAGAACTTCTGTGTATGGGAGTGACAGCAATCAATATGGACCTCACGAAAGTTTTTGATGGGGGAGGAATTTTTCAATATATGTGTATTCGTGCACTTGAAAATAGCAATAATGAACTCTTGACATGACAACATAAAGCATATATACACATGCATATATTTAAACATATATTTTATGGGAAGCAGCATTGAGCTACCTGTTGGCAGTCTTTTCAAAGCCAGACTGGGGATAAGTAGCTGGGTCCCCATTGGGTGCAGAATGTTACCGTCAGGAGGGAGGGCGTGGCTACAAACTGAGGACAGATGGCCTCAAACTGAGAGGCCAGAGGAAACATGGTGGCAGGCAAGGGGGCAGTCTTTTAATGACCTTTCTGAAGAACTGTGGCTCTTCTTGTCTGATGCTACTATACTTCTCAAAGGTTCCCTGCAACATAGACTCTGACACTGTGCCCATTAACTCCCCACACCAGGTAATATGAAAACCCATTGGTCTCTCCTGAACTTTGATTGGATCTTTTAACTTGGCAGGGCTTTATACTGTCATGAATCTGCCATTTGCCCATTTGACCTTCCCGATGTTGACACACAACCAGTCGATATCAAATATCGCATTAATTAAAATCACCGCCATCCCGTTAGAAAGTCTTCGTGTGAAGGGCTCTGTCAAGCTCGTGGGGTCCAGGTGAGTGTGACCTCTCTTGGGGTTCCATTTGATGCGTCATTGGCAGTGAGCGCTGCTGGCTCTTTTCTGGAAGGAGCGGGGTCCCTTCCTTCCTTGCTGAGAAAATGCCTGCCCAAAGTCCACGTGTGATTCACTGAGACTGCTCTGCCTTCCTTCCACGCTAACATATAACTAAAAATAAGGAAATGTATGCAGTCATATGTATAATTTCATGTATTGTTTATCTATATTGTTTGTATGTATGTGTATATCATTATATAGCATTTTATTTATCTATGTGTATGTATTTATATAGACACAGGGATATCCACCCAAGAAGAGCTCAGTGAAGCTAGATTGCAACACAAACACAATAGTCCTTTGGTAGGAAGCAAAAGGTCTCCTGTGGGCCAAGCACTGGACCTGGAAGGACATTAGAGAGGTGCTCAGGGAAGGACTGGAGTTTCATGAAATCGACCAGCTGCTTCCACAAGGGTGCTCCCCAGTGAAAGCGGGTGAAGCTGAAAGCATGATGCCAGCTGGGTAGCCACCTGAACACTTCAGTGACGCAGTACCACCACCTTCAGGGGCCAGTACGGCTGTGGAAAAGTGAAAAGGGCAACAAAATCAAACTGTTTTTACCATTAGTATCAAGCATCCCCCATTTGTGTTTTGGGGGTGAAACAAGGGCATGCGAGTGCCGGGGGCAGTCACCAGAGCACAGGAAATCATGGGTGCCTGCCCCCCCCCTCCGAGAAACTCACACATCTTAGAAAACAAGGGCAGGGAGTGTGGGTCGCACAGCAAACACGCTCTGGCTCAGCAGAGTCAGAAATAACAGTGCCCAGCTCAAAGATGGTGGCCCAGCAAGACTCAGTGGACGCGTGTAGCTCTCCATGGTCCTGACAACACTTCTCCCACATCAGCCTCCCGGCAGGGCTTATCACACCTCTTCTAAGTCTCCCATTCTAAAGCTCCCGCCTGGAATTATTCACATCCCGGTGGTCATCACAGACGCCCACATCTTGCAAAATCCGGTTCATTCTAGCTCTGCTTCTTGGGCCATGCCTGAACCAGTTCAAACCGATTTGGAGCCTCGCAAATTCACCCGAGAAAGGCCTGATGATCACCTCTGTTACCGTCCCCGAAACTTCAAAAGCTCCCCCTCCTGTCACTGATTCTGACGGTTGGCAACCCCACAGGGTTCCCGAGGCTTCTCCTGGGTTTACAAGTGAGGCCGTAGCCTCCCTTTGTGAGAGGAGACTGCTACAGCTTTCTCCTGAGTAACAACTCCTGGGTTAGAGTTGTCTACCTCCCTGCAGTGCATAACCCAGTGTGTTACCAGGGGCTCTTTGAAACCCCACAGCCATTGAAAGTCGCATGGAGCACCGCTCTTCGTGGACATGCAAGGGGTCACCAGGTGTGGGAGTTAGTTGGTGTTTTGTTTGGGTCTTGTCTCAGCTAGTGAGTGGAGGGCAAAGGTATGAGCTGAAAATTTCCCAACTCAAGAGCCCTTCAAAAACAGTGCTGTGCCTTCTCACTGCCCACGAGACAGTGGGGTCCACTGCTCGACATCCAGGGACTCGCTGAGGTCAGGCCACGTGGGCCCTGCAGGAGGGCTCTGAGGCCAGCCCTGGAGGAAGCCCACCAGGATCAGCCCTAGGTCCAGCCTCTCCATTCCATCCTCATCCCTCTCCAAGAAGCCCCTGCTCTGCAAGAAATGTCGGCCTCCCTGATGGGAACACCAGGCGATCCAGTGCCCCTCCCCTGGTGGCACTAGCTGGACCTGCCCTCAGCCCCTGGTCTGCTGGTGACCACTCATCACCACTGCTCCCCCACCCAGAGCAGCAGACAGCCCCCACTGAACAGCAAGGGCACAATTAGCAGCCTGGCATTTACAGTCCAAATAAACTCCTCTTTAATGAGAACACTTTTCCTTTCATTATTTTATGGGCAGCTGGTTAGAGACGCTTAGTAAAAATCATGTAAAATAGCAATAAGCCGCCCTTCTGGTGGGGGGACTGGTATGGGGGGCTGCGAACACCCCAGGCAGCCTTCATGGAAAGATCCAGGTGGTGCCGTGAAATGTGTGGGTTTGCACCAGGCTCCCTGCATGGGTTTGTGGAGAGTCGAGGGACCTCAGGTGTACACAGATGCAGATGGAGGGAGGAGACACCTGGGGCAGCAGTTACAGTGGCCCCGAGAGTGTGGCTGGAGGAGGCCACAGGGGAGAGAACTGGACAAAGTCCTGCGGATTGGGAGTCCCCTCCCCACTCTGAACAGGAATGGGCATCAGGCAGGCTCAGACAGAGAGCAGCCTCCGAGCATGACTTCGGGAATGCAGGGTGAGCAGGGTGTTTCTGAACATGCTCTGATGATGACAGGGGTAGCCCACCTCCAACCGTGACAGGGGATTTCTCATGCTGCCCCTCCTCTTTGGCACCCATAGTTCCCAACCCTACAAGAGCCTCCAATGAGCTAGAGCCTCTGAGACGTCCACGTACAATCAAGGAAACAGGCTCGCCATGCCTGAAGGTAAAATTGAAGAGGCACCCCATTGTAGGGGGAAAGAGGATCTTGGAGCGGATTTTACAGAAGACGTCAAAGAAGCCACCCAGTGCTCCAGGGCAAGCCGTGCTAGGATCACCGGATGATGAGCAAATTCCATGGGGTCTTTGTTGGGCTTGGGCTTGACCGGCCAGAGACAGGGCTGTGGGCTGATTAAAAGACAGCTGCTGGAGTCATAGCCCCAAGGACATGCACCAGGACAGGGGACTGGGAAGGGGGAGCACGATTCTAGACAGATGGCGGTGGCAGGTCTCTGTCATAGCTGGGGATGATGTCAACTAGACCTGTGGACTAGGGGTAGAGTGAAACCTACCAAGCAGGTCACAGTCAGATGACCCCTCTTTGACATCAATAAGCCTTTTGTGGGCTGAGCCCCGGTGGCGTAGTGGTTGTGGACGGGACTGTGGCCCACTGGGATGGAGGTTCAATTCCAGCAGTGGGGCTGGGCCTCCTACTCCCTCCACCGGAGAGCAGTGATGCCCCAAAAAAATAATAATAATAAGCCTTTTGTATCAGAGCAAGACAGAGAAGTTCTTTCTTTCTGTCTGCCTCTCTGCCTTCTTGCCTGTTTAAACTCTGCCTTCCATCGAGGGATGGTCCCGTGTGGGTTGCCCAACCCTGAGATCGGTGGTCCCCTGCCAAGTTTCCACCAACTTGAGATCCACATGACTGAGTCCACCGGCCTGTGGCCTTCCTGTTTGCTGGTTCATCTTTCTGTGTTACCACAGGTGGCTGCATGAGTCTGAAGAGGGACCAAAGGACGAGCATGGACTTAAGGACATGAAGTGGGCTGGGCTGGAAAGCCTTCTGGGTAGATAATTCATTCTTGATACCAAGATCTTTCATATCCATAGATGAAGGTCACTAGATTGTTTCTCTAAACCAGGGGTCCTCAAACTCTGGCCCGTGGGCCACAGGTGGCCCGCCGAGGACATTTATCTGGCCACAGGGTGTTTTTACCACCACTGTCCTGCTTAGCAGCCGACTCATCCCGGGCCCGCAGTGAGTTTGTTCATAGTTTGTTTGTTTGTTTGTTTTAACTATAGTCTGGCCCTCCAATGGTCTGAGGGACAGTGACTGGCTCCCTGTTTAAAAAGTTTGAGGACCCCTGCCCCAACACCATATCCCAGGATGAGCAAGAGTCAGTGCTGAAACCCACGAACCTGGGACTTCAGAATTTCCCCCATCCAGTCGGTACGTCTTCATCACCCTCAAAGTCCTTGGACTGCAGGACCCCACTCGAACTCAACCTTCACCAGAAGCATCAACGGCCATGTGGTGGGCGCCAAGTTGTGGTGACCCATGAGTCTCAGAGTAGAAAGCGGGGTCAACTGCCAGAAGGAGACTGCAGGCACCGCTCATAAGCTCCTCCACATGAGCTTGAACTTCTGTTCAAGCCTCTAGTTAGTGACAAACACTTAACCATCATACCACTCAGGGACATCCTCCAGGAGGACACCATCTCCAAGGTGCAGTCGGGAATGGGGACGCGTGGTGCACAGCCTAGCACTCCGAGGGACAGGAAGTACAGCTGGAAAGTGTTGTCCAGTTAGGGGACGGCTCCCACTTCAGTGCAACATGCATTTCCAGATCTTAAAGAACCTACAAGCCCTGCTTGATGAAGCCACTCTGACAGAAGCTACCCAACCA
This sequence comes from Nesogale talazaci, assembly GCA_004026705.1. NCBI lineage: Eukaryota > Metazoa > Chordata > Mammalia > Afrosoricida > Tenrecidae > Nesogale > Nesogale talazaci. The sequence continues at coordinate 6,738 of PVJH01024864.1, read as the reverse complement.
AGAAGTGAAGCAAAGATTCGAGGAACACAGGAGACGCCATGAAAGTAAATACAAATCTGGAAATGGACTCATCCCCGTGGCTCCGTTTTCAACCAAACCGTAGACCAATCCCTAAGGGGAGCTTGAAGGGCAGTGCGCCTGAGCCAAGCTGAGGTGTTTTCAATGCAGCCCCAGGCAGGTAAAGGTAGAACAGTGAACAAGTCAGACCACAGGGGAGCCTCTGCCTTTCAATGACGGAGTGGGTGATGAATAGGAAAAGCACGATGAGCTGCCAGAGGAGGAGGGGGCTTCATCTGAGATATCTGGTGCACTTGATGATGAAGAACCAGTCCCTGGAGAAGAACATCAATCAGTGAAAACGAGGAAGCCCCTCAAGGAGATGGAGTGACCTCTTGGCCACCACCCCAGGCTCAGAGATCCCCACCATGGTGAGAACGGGCAATGTCTCACTCTGTCTGACGTCGATTGTCACTAGTCAGGACCAACCGGATGGTCCTACAAGCATGGACAGCGCAAAGGGGCATGACTGCACCACGGAGCCCCTCAGACCTGAAGATGATTGATCACTTAAGAGCAGAAGGGCAGTATCTACCCAAGGCCAATGCAGAAGGGTCGAGAAAGAAGGAGGCGTGGACATGGGAAGCAGGAGGAGAGTAAATGATGTCCCGTTTTGTGGGAATCAAAGCCAATGACATGTCACAAGACACGTCGGCACGGTTTCACAGGAACTGACCCGCTCTGTAAACCATCACCCACTTCACGTAAGATGTCCAAAAATAACCACCATAGAAGAAAATACCATGGTGGTGCACTTCAATAATAAATAAATAAGCGCAGACATGGAGGGGCTCTGGAAGCATCTGAATTCAGAGCGGAGGTGTGGCAGCACAGGCACATGCCCCCATCAGGAGCTCCAAGAAAGTCAAAGTCGTCTATGCAGTGGGCCCTGCACCCATGCAGGCTGTGAATGGAGGGTTTCCCGAGCATCGAGTTAGCCCTCACTGCCTAAAACTGGAAGACGCATTTATGAAATATAATGGCGCATGCTTCTAATGGCCTAAGTGATTTATTTTCTTATTCTTAGAGAAATCAGGAAGTAATATCTCTTGTGGTTAAAATAATGATCCCAAGTTCAGCAAGTCCTTTAATTTTACATCCGTTTTCCTTCTGCTGAACTCGGCACATCAGATTTATGAACTCGTGTCCCCAAGTGACTAAATTGCTCCATTCTTATGAAAGTGTTGCCATCTCTGAATCTACTAGGGTGCCTATCCATCTCAAAAGGTCTCCCTGTTGTTGTTGTTGTTGCTGCTGCTGGTTGTCATAGAGGTGGCTTTCATTTACTGCGGACACGTAGACTTTGACGGATTCTGTCCGGTTCTTGGGCAAGTGCATAGCTGTTGGTATGTGCGTCCTGTGGACCACAGCTGCTACCATCTGTTGACCTGCCTAAAGAATGTTCTGGAAAGATAGTCTCTTACACATAAGGGTCTTTCACAAAGATGGCCATAACAGAGTCTCCCATACCAAATGGCTGCATTCTTCCCTGTGTGATTACTAAGGTTTCGTGTCAACCTGACGGGGCCAGGATTCTCAGTGGTTTGACAATTAGTCCCTCATGATCCCTCATGACCTGACAGACTTGTCATCACAGCCAATCGATGGGAGTGGGATACAACACCCGTCCTCAAGCCGCTGCCCCAAGGCAGTCAATAAAAGGGAGTTTCCTTGGGAGTGTGGTCCAGTTCCTACCTAAGTGAGCACTGTGGGGAAGCTTGCTTGCTTTCACTCGGTCTGGATTTTGCATCTGGTTCATCACCCTTTCAGTTCTTCAGACTTGAGCCAATGGCTTCCCATATTGCCCACTGGCCCTGGGAGTCGCCAGGGACTGGCCATTTCATCCGCTTCCCCCGGATTCATCCACGGGCCTTGCAGCCACCACTCTGTGATCTTCCCACCAATCCTCCGCTCCCACAGCAACAAGAGTCGGAAGAAACGGGCACAACATCGGATCCATGGCCTTGTACTGGCCTGCTTCTACAACCACGTGAGCCAGGCTCTTGATTTAAATTTCCATATACCACACACACATAAGCATCACTGGGTTTGCCTATCTTGAGAAACCAGTCTAAAATGCCTCCAAAGTTCAGTGTCTGGTCACACTCCTCCTTTCAATGTGGGTGGTCTTTCATGATCCACTTGCTGAGCAAGCCCAGACCACATCGAGAAGCCAGGGGCATACTTTGGTTAACAGTCTTGGGTGGATCCATTCTTTGAGTCACACAACCAAAACACCAGAGAAGTGAGCTATGGTGCCCTCAAATGACCCCAATACACACACACACACCCCACCACCCCTCCTAGTCATCAAGTCTTCCCAGCTGGGACTTACATTGGAAGAAATAGAACCAGAATACTCCTTAGAGACAAGAATAGCCAGACTTCCTCTTACCATATTTTTCAGACCCTAAGCCTCACGTTTCTCCCTAAAAGTGGAGGAAAAACAAGGGTGCATCTTCTGGTCCGAAGGTGTGGTACTCCAGAACATTTTAGTATACTGGTACCATTTGATTCAGAATTGTTTTTTTCTTTTCCTGATCTAAAACCTGGGTGTGCCACTATCATGATCCCAATTGTACCTGACAAATCCAGCAGGACCAGGGGATGTACACTGGAGTCAGAAACGTGGGGAATTTAGGACAGATGATCCCTCAGGACTAGTGGTGGGAGTGGTGATACTGAGAGGGTGGAAGGATGGTGGAATAGAAAGGGGGAACCAATTTCAGGGATCTACATATAAATTCCTCTCTGGGATACAGACAACAGGAAAGTGAGTGAAGGGACATATTGGACAGTGTACAATATGAAAAAGTAACAGCAATTTGTAAATTATTAAGAACTCATGGGGAAGGGGAAATATGGGGAGCTGGTACTGGGGACCTAAGTGGAGGGAGGATGTTTTGAGAGTGATGATGGCAACAAGTATGCAAATGTGGTCTGCGTACAATTAATGTATGTATTGACCATGATGGGAGTTGTATGAGCTCCCAGTAAAATTATTTATTTTTTTTAAAAAAAGAAGGGGCAAGAGGAGCTTACACCAAGGGCTCAAGTAGAAAATATTTGGAAATGAAGATGGCAACATGTGTACAAATATGCTTGATACAAAGGATGCACTGAATGTTATAAGAGCTGAAAGAGCCCCCAATAAAATTATCGAAAACCGGGTGTGTCTTATGGTCAGGTGCATTTTATGGTCAGAAAAATACAGTACATATTTTGGATGTGCAGTCAGGAGAGAGCAGTCCCTGAAGAAGGTCATCATGCTTGGTAAAGTGGAGTGGTCGTGATAAAGAGGAAGGCCCTTGATGGACACAGAGGCTTCACCCATGGGTGCAGACATAGAACAATGGTGAGGCTGATGTGGGGCCAGACAGCATTCCCTTCCATGCGCCCAGGGTTGCTCGGCGGGGGGGGGGGGGGGGGGGGACACCTGAGCATAGCTGGGCCTGCATGTTGGAGAGACTGGTGGCCTGCCCTGGCCCAAATTCTCGACCGGCAGAACTCATGGCCATAACCCACTGGTGTAGTCTGATGTCTCCAGTTAGGATGCTGTCGGTCACATGACAGCAGAGTGGACTCCAGAAGTGTGCTGATTCCCAGCGGGTGGGATTTTCCTTCACTTGTGGCCATTTTCTTTACGCGTTTCCTAAATCCTTGTCTTTACCGGTGAAAAGCTCTCTTTTCATGGACACACGAGAACCCTTGCTTATTAGAAACGTTCTTCCAGCCACACTCTGCTGTCTGGAGGAGAACTGACCCCCCCCCCAAAGTGGGACCTCTGCACATCTGCGTCCCTCTCCCCACACACCATGTTGAGTTTATTTCATGGCGGGCGGGCATTGGTTCTAGAGAAGCAGGCTGCAGGGTGCGGAGAGCAGCCACAGAAGGACTCTTGGTGGACACGGTTGCTGCAGCCCAGGACAAATGCCCCAGCTTGGCAGTCCATGTGGCCTGGCCCTCCAGATGATTGTGCATGCTCCAATCCTCTTTGTACTGAGCTCAACCGGACAGCACTCCCTGCCTCTGCCAGGTCGGGAGAGTGCTTAATTCTCTGAAACCCGGCTTGGCCGACTGGCCAGTGCGCATCCACTCCCTTCCAACAGAAAGCTCTCCTGGCTTCTGTTCCTGAGATGCTCCGCCACTCAGCGCCGCGATGCCGCCCTAATTAAAAACCTCTCTGCTCAAATAGCTCCCTTTACTTAAGGCTGCTTCCTTCCCCGGTCAGAGAAGGGGGGAAAAAACTGTTGTAAACGCATTCATTTTTAATGTCTGTTTGTTTTTTGATACCAGTGCCAGAGGCCTGCACTCTCCCCTATTACGGGGGACCAATCCGAACATGAAACAGAAGGGAGAAGGGGGGCTGGCATAAGGCTGCGTGCGTCTGCAGGGATGAAAAGACGCCGTTAGTGTTCACAGATGGGGCATTAATGGACCGAGTGCGTCAAAGAAGGCATCTCTTTGATGCTCCGTATTCATGCAGGGATGTGGTCAAAATCATGTGGTCAAATGGCCAAGGATTTGAGTCACTGGCGTTTCGAGGTGATTTCCTGCAGATGGGTAGATCATCCGGAAAAGAAAGGGCCCGAGTCGAAAGCTAGCAGGCACAGGTAGCACGCAGGCAGGGGGTGGGACGGCAGCCACCTCCGGAGGCTCCCTGAGGTCCTACCTCCTCTGAGGTTACCTGACTACCGTGCCAAGGACTGGAAACTTCCGCTGTGTTGCTGGCCCAAAGCAGCATCTTTGTTCAGCCTGGAGCACAGCAGGCCCACAACGAACATGCCTGCCACAACTGGCCGGAAGATGAGCAGGGGAAGGCACTCTTCACCACTGCCCACAGTCGAAGTGACTCATGTTAGGCTGGCTTCTCTGGAGAAGCAAAACCAGGGATGCTGACGTGTGTATGTCTGTAGAAAGAGGTTTCCATCAAGAAGGCTCAAGTCCGTAGGCCAGATGTAAGCAGTGTCTCTGACCTGTATCGCGCCAGAAGCTGACGGACGGGGAGCCCGATGATGACGCGGAAAGACCACAGGCTGGTAGATGCAGAGGTCAATAAATCGGAGGTCCCCGCTGGATACATCCGAGGCCAGCAGCCTGCTGACACTCCTGGGATCGTCAGACAACACAACAGGAGATTGATGAGCCAGTTGCGGGATCCAACAGAAGGTGAAGGGGCAAGAGAAAAACACCTCAGCTCTTCTCGGGGTCTCTCTCATATGCAGGAGGTCACATCCCCAATGAGGCGTCTTCAAGCTGTGACCTGGCTGAGAGGTCGCAGTCGGCTCCTGCCAGGTACGTCTGGTCGACATAAATTCTAACCATCTCAAGGCCCAACCAGGCATTGCACCAGCTCGTGGGAGCCAACTGCTTGCAAGCCTTTCCAAGGGAACATCGAATTGCATCAAGCTGGTAACTTGAAATAGGCCCTGGGGGTGGGTGGCGGGGTGATGGGGAGGAAGAGACAAAGCAAACACTATGAATCCAGGTCTTCCCTTCCCCGCACAGCTCGTGTTCAAGGACATCACTGGGCTGGAGAAAAAAGGTCATTGGAAACCATCTGTAGACTGAAGGTCTAGGTGGGAAAGGAGATGTGTGCATTGCATCTGTCAGAGGGAGGTTCTCATTCACTTGTCCATTTTTCCATTCATCCTAACACAAGGGAGGGCAGGCAGTAGAGTAACCCAAGTGTTGGGAATCAAGCGTGAACGGTAGCGTCAGCTGGATAAAGTCCCCTGAGTTAGACATAGAGAATCTGAGGCTCACGCTGGCCTGAGACGGGCTCAGACTAAGTGGGCTCGAACTCAGTCCCTCAACTTCAGGGCGAGCTTCATTCACCCCATCAGGGTGGACCCATCTTCTGCTGCTGTGAACCAGCAGGCAACTGAGAGGCCCTGACAACGTCTGAGCAGTGACATGACTTGGTTACAGAGTCACGCTACTAAGGACAAGATAGTAGGATGAAGCCACCTTGTTGGGGGGGTCCCAGGCTCACAAATGGCTATACTCACTCATGGCTTGCCTAAAAGTCAGCCATCTGAATGCCCCACCAGGGTCACTCACTGCGGAAGAAAGACCTGGTGAGCCCTTTGTGTAAAGACACCGCCAAGTCAATCTGGTGGAAGCCCTTTGCCTGACACGTGGGTCGCCATGAGCCAGAATTGACCGGATAACGGTAAGTGGGCTTGCTTTTGTTTATCTGTCTTTTCATTTAGTTGACTTTCTAGTCCTAAGGTTTTTCCACAAACACGAAAATAACTCAAGAAACAAATAAATGCTGGAAACCCCCAAAGAGCCCATGTTTTCAAGCCCCACCGGAAAAAAGTCTTAAGCAAAAGAAAATAATCCCACATTGATTTCCCCATTTAGTTGCACAAACTGCAAACTGCAGGGCCTGGTTCTTTCCTTTCATTCTTTCTTCTTCCTTTTTTTTAAAACTAGGGAACAAGTTGAAACAGCCCTCCAAATTAAGGAAATAACTTTAGAAACTCGAGTTTTATGCTTTCTTATTTTAGAAATATTCATCGCCTCACTAGGTCTCTCCGATGTACTTATATAAAAGCATTTTTCTCTTCCACTTGCCAGTTTTTAATGATTTTTCTTTCCTTCTGCTTACAATGAGGCAATCATTTCAAATTAATTAAATTTTCATTAGAATGTATTATTGCAATGTCCCAGGTA